>BMAT01003616.1:620936-636066 GCA_019649035.1 Elysia marginata
CTCACTTACAAACTTCTACCTTACACCAATGGAAAGCTCATTCAATCGAGAATGTTCTCCTTTTTATTTCAACACGATGCGATGTATTGGCGCTGAGCGTCGGCCGAAATAGCGAGGTGTGTAGTTTGAAGGTCGCTCCACTGTCGGTTTTCAGTACCGGGTTTACCCATTACGGGTGTATGTTTATATTAGTCATAAATACCGCAATACTTAATGATCCTCTATATAAAGTATACCAAACGATAGAGTAAAAGCTGAAGAAAACATTGATATAAGTTTGTCATATATAAGATCATTTTAACACATACAAACCAGACGGTAAAGACAACACATATCAGCCACCACACACACTTTTTCATACGCCCGATCAGGCTTTCTGTGATACCTACAATTAGTGCCTCATCTCACAATTTTTTTATAAATAGATCAACCAAATAAAATAGACTCCACTTGTAAAAACATCACAGAGAGAGAGAAAACAAAGACTTAAATATAAAGACCTGGATTGAGTTTTTAGTATGTGTTTCTATATGTATGTGAATGTAACTTGGCTGCTGGCCTAAACTCAATTGCCAAAGACTCATTCACTTGTCTGCTGATATTCAATATTAAATAAAAAGATTGCAATGTTACAGAATCAACTTACCAAGAATATATGTTGGTGAACGTAACTTGAGCAGTCTAGGTTCTCCTGCCAGGCAATCCTTCACTTGTCTACAGACATTCAAAAAACACTTGGCCAGAGCATTCCTGTCAACCTGCCCCCAGTCAAATGCAGGCTGTGACACAGAAAAACACACAGAGTAAAAACAGAAAATCCAGAGATGGGGCATGAGATATAAAGAAAAATATTTCTTATGAAAATTTTATGACTTTATACAATTGAAGATGTCTGATACAGCTTCTCTGGCTATAAAATTTGCCTCCTTCAAAGTGTTTCAATATGTAGTAGCCTTTACAGAGCAGACTAGGCTCTTCCAACAGGCAATTGTTTCTCTTTGCTTCGTAACACTCAAAACATACAGCCAACGTTCCATGTAATGATTTTGAATTACATAACAAAATGCATACACACAAACCTTTGCAGTGCCTGAATTATCTGCCTTAGCTGCTCTCTCAAAATACCTCAAGCCTGTGAGCATTTCATTAGGGTGCGACCTCTATATGAAAAAAGAATAATGAAAATTAATAGTTCATGATAGTTTTTAGATTTACACTGATTTCCTTACTATGAAATTCTTTGATGTTTTGTTTTTTAATCTGACAATCATTTACACTGGATGATGTTTTGTTTTTTAATCTGACAATCATTTACACTGGATCCAAAAAACAAACTAAAAAGAAAGCAATGTAAAAAATGAAATCAGTGCAATGAACTGTAACAATTTTAAGTGAATATAATGTACATTTATGTGATCATCTTGTATTTTCTCCATGATAACCTTAAAGGGGGAAGCAGGTTCTAAAAAGAAGGTGTATTGTCAAAACAATAGAATCGCCCATAATGTGTTTTTTTCAGTGGGCTGAACTGTTTCTGCGCACACATAAAGAAAAGAAGAACTAGCAGTTTTGACGATTTTCTTTGCTCTAAATTGATGAGTTAAGTAAGCAAGGTGAGCAAAAATGGCTAAAAATTCATCCAATTTGTGTCCCTAGACCTAACTTAACGGCTGCTTTCAAGCGGTTTGAGGGGTTTAGACCTGATTTCTTGGTATCAGTACTTCTGTAACATCAGTTGATCCAGTTTACACTCCAGTCACAAAGCCTCTGCCTAACTAGTTAGGCGTACTGACTCAAATTAGTCAAATTGCAAACAATGCTCTATTTTTAGATTATATGCTGAAATTTTGTTAATGCCTTTTCCTACGTTTTTCAATATATTACTTGCCTAGAAGTAAAGAAATCACATTGAATGGTGGACAAAACATCTCTCCACTTTAAAAATTTGGCTTATGGATTAAGATGAGGGGATGAGAAGAAAGGTGAGAGGGGGTTGGCCTGGCAGAGTTAAGATTGAGATATAGGCTGTTCAAAATAGGCTAATGCAGCAGGATATAGCCTAAAAATGGAAAAATATAGTTGTTGAAGCCAGCAAAATGGCTCTAAAAGGAAAGAAGACATGGGGAAAACAAACAGGACACAAAACCGGGGCACCTGCAGCTTAATTTACCATGATATAAAAAAGAAATACAGTGGAACCTCTCAATTAAAACCCCCTTAATAAAGAACACCCCTCTTATGTGACTTTAATTTTGAAGATGTACGCTTATATGGGTATAGTAATTTAACCCCTGGACTCAGACCCGCCTCTTATAAGACTGTTTTGAGCAACATTTTACAAGGTCTTTATTCAGGGGTTCCACTGTCTACATATTGATTCCTAAGTTTTTAGTACTGCTGAAAATGACAGCATAAGTTAAAATAAGCTAAATCTTGAAAAATGAAAAAAATATAAATGGAAAACCCTGACCCCAATAAACAATGTACTTTTTTTTTCATTTTTGTGTTCCTTTGGTTTTTTAATAAATAAAATCAGACTAGAAAAAGAAGAGTAAAAATGTTTGACTAACTTGGTTGAAGGCATCAATGGAAGACAAACGTTGAAATCGAGAAACATCACCATCAAGGTGGTTGTTGGCGCTGCCACTAACAGCAGCAGTTCCTAAAAATATGTTAAACACGAACAATTTATTCATGTAACATTATGACACATAGTTGCAGCTGTAATTTCAAAATTTGGTTTAAAAATTGAATATTTTGTATTTTTAAAAAGAAATATTTACAACAAATAGTATTAAAGTATCCCACATGAAATGCTATTGCTATTGACAATACAAAATATGAATAAAAGCATTATTGAACATTAATTTCAACATCCCGGGGACATAACCAATAACATCAAATTACGTAAAAAACCGAATCATGAGATGTTCATATAATTGTCCCCATAGCACACCAACACAAAAAACAGGAGTTATGTGAATTTTGAGTGCAGCATCTTTGACCTAAGCTGAGTTGACTGTAGACAAGAAAAAAAAAAACAGAACACGCCAGCTTAATAGTTCTAGATAAAAGCAAACACAAATACAAAGTGTTTAATGTATGCTCTTTGCAAACCTTGCAGATCCCACAAAGCCATGACTTCCGCTAAAGTGCCTGTGCGTTTCACCCGCACTGTGTGTGTGGCCAGGTCATACTTTGCCAGCTTGGTGGAGGAAGAGGATGGAGCCCTACCCTCAGGCTGTTTGAATATTGAGTCTGAATGGACAAAAATGGCAAACCAAAAAATTTTAAAAAGTGGATTTTGAAAATTAGTTTTATTTTGATTTATGAAAACATCATTTTAAGATGCATGAACTAATATTGTTATATCCCATATTTAGAAGTATCACTAATTCAACCTACAACTTTGTCATCCAGAAATTTACAAATATTCCATGGCGATCTCTATGTGAACATATTCCGTACATAGCAGCAAATATAATAATACCTTCGTAACCTTGCAACATCCAACTCATTTGCATCTAATAAAAGATAAAGAAGTAAAAGAATTGGCAAATATTTTTAATACTTTTAATCCATAGGGCCAAAATTAAATCACAGATTTCTTTAAAAACAAGACAATTTTGAACAACCTGAAATGAGATAGCATGCAAAAGGCTATTTTAGATGTTTTTTGATCGGGCGTATTACAAAAAATGTTGTAGTATTCTAACTGGCCATACATTGATACAAAGAAAGAACATGAAAAATCATATGCAATCAAACATACATATTTTTCTTTTTGACAAATAAGTCTATGTCTCCCTTTTGCATGGTAAAGTTTGCTTTACCTTTTTACTGCTTTTGTTTGGGTAAGAAATTTTAAGAAAGGATAAATAAGATTATTAATAAGAATTCTGTTCTGACAACCAAAATGAGTCGATCTAGTATGTCTGGTAAGTCAATCTTGGATGTACATCTACGACATCTTTCACATATATTTTTTTCAAAAGTCTTGATAAATGCTAAATGCTGTCAAAGCAGCCATTACAAGCTTTTTTTGTAATACGGTCTAAGATGATTCCTATTTCACAACCTATACATAACCAAAAGAAACAGCGAGAAACTGCAATCATTATAAATCAATCTTCAATACGGACCTTCTTTCTCCTGGGATTTGTCTTTAGCCTTCTTTGAATCAAGCAATTTAGGGCGTGACCTCTTTGGAGGTGAGGGTTCCTCTTTGCTTTCACTGTCACTATCACTGTAAGGACTTCCCTCACGGCACCTACCAAGCACATGTAAAGATAAAATAAAATGCTGTTGAAAAATTTAAAAGTGGTATAAGAGCTGCTGAATCTATAAATTGGTGGCTTCCAATTCGAACAGAGCAAAATAGAAAAATAATATAGTTATGAAAGATGAAGGTTGTGAGAAGATCAAACGAAACACCGTGTCACATTTGGAAATTTCATTTAGTTTGATGTTCAAAATAACTGCCGAAATAAAGATTCACTCATGCATTAACTAAACATACTATCAGAATAGAATATTCTTGAATCAACATACACACAAGCACACAAGTTTCATATTGGTATGGCTAGTAATTTAATATTGATACATATCTTTAAAAAGGCCATTACTACAAACATCTGAGTGGTCAAATTACATCCATAAAACAGTGTTGCAAGATTTTTTATTCCAAAAAAAATTTAATGCTAAACCGTGCTTTTTCATTTTAAAACTTAAGTGAACAAACTACACAAGGGACAAATTAAGTCTTTTGAACTTTGAGCTACAAGGAAGAGGCAAATGGGAATGATTCAAGAAACTAGTGTATTCAAAATGATAATCAATTTGACTTCTCTATAAAAGGCAAACAAGCCATAATTTTTTAGGTCATTTTGCTTATTCGTTGGAATTATCTTATCTTACTTTCTACCAAAAAAAACCAATAGCCTGCAGAACCTTGGCTTTGGTTTATAGGTTTTAAATAATCACATAAAAAATACACATAAGTTTCTGTTAAACAAAGGACATTTTCTAGATATATACACTGCCAACCTTCTAGAATATAAAAAGCGTGACAAGCAGGGTCAACTTGTGTATTCTGAGCAAAGAATGTGCAATACTAAAAGCAAGCTTATAGGCACCATTAAATAGACTTGAAGATATGTATAATACAGAAAAATAGGAAATATAGGTCTACAAGAAGTTATTTGCATTTAAATACAGTTTAAGAACAGTTTCTTTGGGGTCAATTTGAAAGGAATTTAATAAAACAAGCAATTTAACAAGAAAAAACGTGTGCATGTGTGGGATAAAAATGGCAATACGCGTAAAAGTTGGCAGGCCAGCACTATTTTTTCAATCAGGCAAAGCAGCATAGACTGTATTAATACTCACAGCTTGAGGTTTGTGAGACAAGAGTGAGGCAGGCGGAAAAGGATGGAAGTCCCTCGGAACTTGAGAGAACCAACCGCAGTTAGAAAATCAGCGCTAGGCAACTTATCTTGTGTTTCTTCACCAAAAACTCTGCATGGAAGATATGAAAAGAGTTCTCTTGAAATATGATCAAATTGAAAATGAGATAGAAATAGGGCTATGCCATGGAAGGTTCCAGAAACAATGACTTCTCTGTCAGACATAAATTTAAAATTTCATTTGTTGATGCTTTAGTTTTATCTAGAAATGTTGGTTATTGTTCCTTTAGAACTTAAAAAAACCATAACTGCATGTCAAGAAAGATCTGAGTTATATTTCCATTTCAAGCACTTTTTCTCATCCATTAGTTTCTTTAGAAAAGATTTCATGAAAGATTCCCACTGTATTTAATTCACTCATTTGTTTCAAAAATCTTGCCAGGAAAACTTATTAAAAGCAAATTACAAATACATATTGCGATGTTGTTGTTTTCTTTACTGTAGCCTGAAAGAACCACAAAACGTAAAAAAATATATATTAAATATACATGTAACAGTTCAACAAAATGAGATGGATCTATCTTTTGCAACCAGTGCAAATGAGTCAGATGCTATTAACTTAAATTTGAAATAACATTTGATAATAGTTTAAAGTTTATTTATTGCTCTTATCATATTAAGTTAACGACAAATATAAGACCTTTTCAGAAAGCTATGACAGCTTTGAGCAGTTTTTTTTTAATTTGGAAGTTCAGAAAAGTTCATTGTGAAAAACAGACCTTCAAAATGTGCAAATTGCAACATCCAACTCATTTGAACTAGCTGCTAGATGCCCATAAATCAATGTAAATCTCTTTAAAAGATTGTGTTAGTCTCAATCATGAAGAACTTGGGAAGGCTGTGACAATTGGAGAAGAATAACTGACCTGCTGTGTAAGACTCTTCACTGACATAAAAAAACAAAACTAATGAAATACATGTGGTTATTTCCCAATCATGACTAACTTACTTGGCACTTGTCACAGCATCTTCATTGAGGGAAGCCTCATCATTCGGCAAACCCTTGTGGTCTCGAATGTCTTTCACCAGACCTCTACAGACATAAGGAATGATAAGAAGTGTTTCTGTACCGTTTGAATTCAAAATAAAAGAGTATAGGGAAGAGAGCAAGCACATTTTAAATCCCTTGTTGGTGAAATTGGGAAGACAAAAATGATGGAGTTTAAAGCTCCATAAGATTCTAAGGAATGAAAACAAGTTTTTCTTCACAAACAAATTGATGTTTTATAAACAAAAGGTCTGCAGATAATACGACAGATTAGCAAGGAAGTTTTATAAATTCCACAACTTTTGAGGAGGACATTTTGTAAAACTAATTAAATGGATAATCTATTTCATCCCCCCCCCCCTCTTTTCTTTTTGTTAATAAATCACTCTGCAAAGTAAAGTATGCCTCATTATTTTTTAACATTTTACAATCATAGCTATAAAGGTAGGCAACAGTTTACTTATTTTTATTTTTTTTCAACTAATAACCAGTTCTGATATGCTTTATATACTTATGCACAATGCTTTTACGTTGTCATTCTGTGACCATATATATTTTTAAGATCCTTAATTAAACTTTTTTAAAGTAAATTATACTCACTGCTGTTAGATATTTATTGTGTCAGACTTTTCATAATATGATATAATGTTGTAAAGCACTTTTAGCTTTTGAGGGAAAACACTAAATAAATGGTTGCTATTAGTGTTACAATCATCATTATAATGTGCCAATTCAAGTTTCAGCATTTCTGAAAATTATCTTTATTTAATACCAAACTGAATATCACATCTTTCATATAAACAAACAATCAAAGACTAGCCAGTCAAAAGATTAAACTGAAACATATACATGTAGTAAAAAACTACCCTACTCACTTGAACTCATCAAACTGTAAGAAGCCATCGCTGTTCAAGTCATAAAACCGGAACATGTATCGACACCTCATCTCTGCTGGTAGACCTCCATGCTGCGTACATGGCTCCATGGCAGCAAGACCATGCAGTAATTCCTTATACGTCAGTACTCGCCTTTTATGCACATCAAACGCTCTAAATAAGGAAAAGAAAAATACTTAACACAAGGTTTGTATTATGTTTTAAATATAAATGGATCAGCACAGAGAGGGGGAGGGAGGGGGGAAGTTGGGTGGCTAGGAGATCATCTGGAAAACAAATGTCTTGTAACCAATCACAATATGTTGGGTGTTGCAACTTTCAAATCATAACGCTTCGATGCTTTACAATGAATTTTTCTGAGCTTCCAAACTAAGAATATTGTATTAAATCATAAACAGTTAGTGAACAGATATCAAAAGTTCAGTTGATTTATAATAGTAAAATAAAAGATAAAAAAACTTACTTTGAACAGGCATTTTCTCAAAATTCAAATTTATAGTACCTGAATCCTTTGGACTGATGTGGGACAAATTGAGTGTCAAATCAGCAACCACATTGCTCCTGAAGACACAGCATGATTGGCAATTCATCACTTTTAATAAGACATTTGAAAAACCAATAACAATAAACAGAAAGCAGATTTGTTCCTAGTTCTACCTGAAGAGTGATGGGGTAATGTCTGCCTTTGCTCCTTTGGAGATTATATAGATGTGAAAGGTCGTTGGGTTCATGTATTGGCTTGGATGGCACTGTTCCATAATCTCTGCAAATAGTAGATCTTGCTCTGGTGGAGGGAAGACAATACAATAACTGAAATGAAAAAAAATGGATCTTGTGCAGCATAGCTGGTCAAACGGAACTACACAAATTTAAAAATTAGCAACATGCCCTTATTCATAGTGTGACATGACAGAATCTAAGGGACTGTAATTTTTTTAAAAAAACTACACATTAAAAACTAGACTTCAATTTAAGTATAGGTACAGCAGCGGTGCTTGTTCCATGATTCAAAAAATA
The DNA here is from genome assembly GCA_019649035.1 of Elysia marginata. Taxonomy (NCBI): domain Eukaryota; kingdom Metazoa; phylum Mollusca; class Gastropoda; family Plakobranchidae; genus Elysia; species Elysia marginata. The sequence goes on from BMAT01003616.1 coordinate 629,303, forward strand.
AACAGGAAACCTCAAACCTCATATTCAAATCTCTTGGGAACAATCCAAACATGAAATTTAGAGAATTCAAATTACAAGCAAAGAATCAGTTTCATATTACTCAGACTATTGAAATATCATTGACTGGAATAAGCACCTCCTTGCTCACAAGACCCTTCCATACAGTAAAATTTCAGCGATTCTATGTGTCAATTGGGATGGAGCTTTGTTCAGTGACTGTTTCTAATAAGTCTTACATGCTTTGCAAAGGTGACACTGCTAGGGAACAAAAGGAAAATCTTTCATACAAACTTTGATTGAGAAGCATTGGACCTCACCAACTGCAAATTATGAGTTCAAATCAAGCAAAGCCATAAACTAAAGGAAAAAGGAATCTCATTGTGAAAAAACTTTGAGCATGAGAGTAAATTCAAATTTTAGAATTTGGTTTCAGTGGTTTCCAGTGTACTGTACACAAACACTGGTATACACAACTGATCTTCACAGTATTAAACAATTATAATATCAAACATTTAAGAGTTTGATCTGAGAAAATTCCTATAATAACTTAACTTTGAAGTTAAAAAGAAACAAATTTCACGAAGTGATCCTATAAATGCACAGGAAATTTAATTTAAGCTCTGATACCTTGCAGCCTTGCCTTATTGATAATCAAAACAAAACATTAAGATGAAATGTAATAAAGTAGATTACAAAATATGATTTTAGGAAATCTATACAAAAAATAAGCATTCTAGGTAAAGCTATTCAGACTGGACTTAGCATCCTTTAGAAATTTGTTGTGTGACTTTTGCTGTTTGTTTGTTTTTTCCATGCATCTTTGATCCCTCAAAAAAAAAAAGAAAGAAAAAATGATGATTCAGAAGCTCTTTGGTTAAAAAAGACCTTCAAATATACTGATTTGCTGGGTCATTAGTGGCACTGCTCTTGTGGCGACAGTTACGCTGAGTAACGAAACCAAATTTCCCGAAATGGATTAATATATATAACACTGTCAACAAACAAGATTCAGTGCTTACTAATAGAGAATTAAAATTTTAAGTACATTGGGAAAACTTAGGTTTAACTTAGATATCGCATACATTGATTCTCTACACTTTCAATTTCATTAAGGTAAGGTTAAACTGGTAAATTGAATTTCACTTCTCATTACATTTTGATTAGTTCTAAAATACTTTATTGGTGTCTAAAATATAGAAAATAGTTCTTTTTGGTGCAAAGAAGCTTTTTTTTTTTAATGAGAGAAAAGTGGTAAAATTAGGGTAGCAAGATCAAACTTCAGCTTTTCAGTTGGAACAGGCTATCTCAAAAAGTTTTCAGTGTAAATTCACCAAATATGGTATACATGTGGGTCTAGGGTATCTATAAAATTTGCGCCTTTGGCTTTTTTATATTCTTGATATTGAGATTTTTATCCAACCTTTGCTATTTTAACTAAGTTTTTTCTTTTTACTTTGTTGGTGGTATAACCAAAATGTCCCAAAAAAAAAAATATTTACGATATCTTCTTTTCCAACGCACATCATATTGTAAACATGATTTAAAAGGAATCTGAAAAGTTTAAAGGTATTTGATTTATAACTTTTTGAGATATCCTCTTCCAACTGCAACAAAAACAGCAAAAAATGTGAAAATGAGAAAATTAATAAGAAAAAACACCCACTTTTCTCAAAATTGGGTCTATTTTGCTTACGAAAAAAGTTGAAATAAAATTCTTCTCTTTTTATACCATACTTTTGTTATGCAAATCTACTCAAAAATAATTTTACTTTGCAGACAAACAAAAATCCTGGCAAGCATGGTGGCAATGAAAATACATATTTTAACCAGTTAAAACTTACCTTAGCCTGTTGCATAAATCATTTGCCTCAAATTATGGTAAGATAATCTTTATCCATTGTGGGTAAAAAAAAAAATTGCCACCAAGAAAAGAAACATGGCCTCATCATATATCCCATGGACATCAATTATGGGGATATGTCTCGAACACTCCAGTGCACGATATCTACCACACTTCGATGGCAAACTGCTGAAGAAGCCACCAATGAAAAACATGACTGTTTTAACTTTATTGACTTCTTATAAAAAAATGATTAGGGAAGGGAGACACAAACCTTTCTTTCCAAATTTGGCAGATTTCACGAGTGCTTCATGTGCTGACATCTGAGGGTTTTCTGTGCCAATATCGTAGTGTTCCACTGCAAGCTCACCCATGGTTGTGGCTGGCAGGCCAACATCTAGCGTTTAAGATAAAACATCCCTTTTATAATTTTTATTTATTTATTCTGCTAAAATAATCATAAAATTCAAATGACTTTTATGCTCAACCTTTACCACCACTACTGAGTATCAAGGCATGAGCCGCCTATGGCCCATTTGTTATTGGCCGCCTATCACTTATTGCAATTTTTGCATTAATTAGCCATTGGCAGGTCAAATTTTACCCAGTGTGAGATAAATTTAGTGAGTCAAATACGGTTAATCATTGAGCCTGTAAAAGTCATCCTTAGCTAAGCCAAGAACAAAAGCTTATATAAATCAATAACTTATTGTCAGACAGTCCGAAAATGTGATAATACCAATATTGTCAAGACCTCATTAAGACCTTAGCTGAGTTGGCAAAGATTTACACATTAGACTTGTGGAGAATACGCATGTCAACAGAACAGCTTGCCATGATATTAAAAAAAAAGGTTTTAAGAAAATAAAATAGCATCAAATACATCTTTGCAACAATGTTAAATGCAAGAGACATAATTTTTAAAGAATATATCTGATTCAATAAAAGACAAGCTGGAAATGAATAATTCATACCCTTGGAAAGCCAGGAAAAAAAGTTTCTAGATATATTGATAGGCAGCGACTACTAGATTTGACACCATAGGGCAAAACTTTACAATGAAACGAGGTAACTCGGGAAAAAACATAGTATAGCATCAAGATATGACCATAATGTACAGAGAAAAATATCTTGAACCCCAGTGACCTGGCCCAATATTGGAAAGGCATTGTATGGATTATACGTTGATTTGCTGATAGAATTATACACTCATTCCGTTATGCACGTAATTGAGTATTTGAACTATATAGATATTCTCTTACTTCTATTGTCAAGTATTTGCTGTGCGAGTTTGATAGGCTCTATACCAAGAAGGTGATGAGGGAGGTCTTCATTTATTGCTGATCTCATTTCCTCCACACTCAGCCACACACCATCTTGCCCATTCTGAACCAAGGAAAAAAATTTGCATCTTTTTTGAAAGGTACATGTTGTACATTAACATGACATAACCCCATTCTCTGTACAAGAAATGTGCCTATAATGACAATGAAATGCCTACAAAAATACAAATTTGGGATGGGAAAAGCAGAAAGAGATTGAGGGAGACAGACAGACAAATCAGGGAAAGGCTTTGAATAGTAATATAAAAGAAACGAAAGTTGTACATGTGTTACGTTCATAGCATTTTACTTAAAAATCATTTCTTAATAAGGTAATTTATGAATACTGAGAAAACATAGAGAGACCAAAGAAAGCAGAGCTTACTTTTGAGACATCATCTGTGACTGTGGCATAGAAAAAGACAAACAAATGAGACGGAGCAGTACTGAATCGAATAAACTGGTTTCTTAGCAGTCCTCTGAGATTTGTTTTGTCACCAGTAACCTGGAAAAGTATACGAAAATATATACAATAATGACCTCTGACATAATACTATTAGGCTTCTATTAGTACTTAGTAGCCTATTAAATCATAGAAAGAAAATTTAAAAAATTTCATCTACATCCAACTCAATATTCATGATATGATATGAAATAAAACTGAGAAATGATAATATAATGGTTAACTGTAAAGTGCAAATTCTGAAATAGGGCTCCTGAAAGGACTCAAGTTGACACCTCAAACAGAGTTGAAGATAATTATGGTTATTAAATCTAATGGTTGATATGATTGACTGCCTGACAAATTTTTCAAATACACTTATTGTAATTTGCTCTTTGAATTCCATTTTTTTTAAATAAGTCTGAAAGCCTGCCATATGGAACTGACTTCTACATATTATAAGCATTTAATGATAATGGCATTTTATATTCTAAAGGTAACAGTCTAGTAACATCGCTTTCATTATGATTACGCGTTAGTTTCAAGGTTCTGTCAAAACAACTAATTTACTATATATATCATTTGTGCATGCTCAGTGATAATCGCTAAAACACTTTTGTTGTAAAAAAAATTCCATGAGACGGAAATGAAATCTATTCTTAGAAGCTAAGCCACTGGGTGGAAACCTTAAGATTGACATTTCAAAGCATCCGATTATAAAATAATAAATTGCTCAAAACTTAATCTGTTAATGAGTTTTGGTTTTTGCTCTAAAAGAATGCAGTTCAAAGACATTTGCTGATATCTATGTAGGTCTACAAACCTTTTCAACAATTTTTTGTGCAAGCCCTCGGAGTGTGAAGTTGTCAGATCTTTCTTCAAATGGCAACCAGAGGCCTCTGTCTTTGAAGCTTGAGAGAAAAATCTTGTGAAACTCGTCCATGACAAGAACACATACATATTCTTTAGAAGCCATTTCGCACTTCTCAAGATGTAATAAAGCACAATTTCTAGCTGTCCTAATCTCAGATCAATTATGCAACGTTATTTTTGTTTAGGCTTACAACGGAGAGTTTATATTTCGTAATTTGTTTCCAGGGCGTTATTTCCCAATTCTATGAGTTTTAATAAAAACATATTCTTATACAGTGTCACTGTTTTTAAACTCAACTGCCAATGCCAATGGTGTCAAACTAATCAAGCCCATACCCATGCCTTGAATCTAGTACTTGGCTAGTAGCAGTAGACGGTCTGTGCATACTTTGTAGATCGTAGATCCTAGTCGGTTTTGGATGGATGCATTTGTGGTCCTTTAGATGGCCTATCTTTCATTCACTCAAAAAAACTTCAGTCCGTTCTTCGTAGTGTAAAATGCAATAAAGATTAAACATTGCACCACCCACTTGAGACAAATCCTGGAAAAGCATTGCAGACGAAAAATCTGGGTTGCCGACCGATGTTTTCGTTTTTAATTTTACATCATTTCGATATTCGACATTGTGTTTCAAAGTTTTAGTTTTTTTTAACCCTTTCATTTCTTAAAAACTATGAACTTCGTCCCTTCAAGAGATAGGATCTGAAACGCGAAATATGTCATAAACAACAAAGTCTACAACTTTACGATAATATCACAGAGGATTTAATCTTAATCCCTGCAGCTGAAGCACGTCAAAGGCTTTGGAAGTAACTGAAGATACTAACTTGCTATATATGTAGTCTATATTTATACGAAAAGAAGATTCAAGATAAGATCTAGATCTAGATTTTTTAGATTTGAATTTTTACACAAGTAATAGATCTAGATCTAGTAATAGGACTAACTCACTAAGGAGCCTTGATAATCTAGACTAGATTTTCTAGATCTATGGCCAAAGCCCAAAGCACCTATTATTGGAGTGATAAGTGTTAAACCCACAGACTTCTATAAATAGCTAGACCGCTCGCAGCCAACGTTTTACCATTGGCTGTAGTGGGCGCAGAGCAAACAAGAGGTTCCGCGTTAACTTGTGTCAAGCATAGGCTAGGTCTCGATTTGCTTCACCCAAAGTCGGCCTACCGATCGTAGTGTAAACTAAGCTTGACAGGAAAGTGTCAAAGAATGGTAAAGGAAGAGGTGCGGACAGGATGGAATTTATTACCAGTACATGGAATAAACTTAGTTATAATATAAAGGTAAAAGGAAAAGCAAACGGAGAGAGAGAGAGCACTACAGTCTTAGTACAACTTTCACGTTCATATCAGACAAGCAATGATAATGTAAGATTTGAAGTAATTTTTTATTTTTCCCGTCATCAAGGAAGTTAGTCTCTGCACTACCAGAAAAACAAAACATTACTAATAATTAATATTCATCTATCTAGGCCTATTCAAAAACGTAATAAATCATCTGGCATATGAAAAGTTATCTTAGCATAAATTGTTATATATATCATTATTAATAATAGTAACACAACTAATCTTGTCAATCAATGTTTTTCATTTATAATTAAGAATTATTGTCATATAGGCACATATTTATAACCACAACCCTGAAACACTAGAGAAAACCGGCCGTCTGTTAGATCTGTTATAATAATAATTAGAGAACAGAAGTGACAATAAACCGCAAACAGAATAGGCCTACTTAGAATATGGTAATGTGTAATATTTGCGTGTGAGTATCAGTTATACGTAAACTTTGTGTACAGATTTACCGGTACTAATTGGGAAAATTAATGACTCTACAGAGTACAAATATATTATTATTAATTAAAATACAAACAAGATTAGGTAACATATTAATTTTATTAGAACTTTTAAAAGCTTTCCAAGCTCTCCCCTACCAGTCAAGCCTTAGATATTCATTTCCTCTCTCTCCAAGCGCCAGACAAACTTGAAATTAATCCGTTAATCACATACACACACACACTCTCTCTCTCTCCAAGTGCCAGACAAACCGTAAGTCACAAACCTGAGTTAAACGAGTTATATTTGCGAGTGAGGGTCACCGTCAGTTAAGTTATGTAAACTTTGTGAACCGATACAGATTTAGAGGTACTATTTATTAAAAATTAATGACTCTACTCTACAGGTACAAATACATTAACTAAAATACAAACAAGATCAGGTAACACATTAGAACTTAAACTTTCCAAGCTCTCCCCTCACCAGTCAAACCTTA
>BMAT01003620.1:112657-124947 GCA_019649035.1 Elysia marginata
GGTAGTTTGCCATTGCTTTCCTCGCCGCCTTTACTTTCGCCGAGTCAAAAGAGACCTAGCTACCCATCAAGTGCTGGGTGGGCACAGGGGAGCAAATAAAATTTAGCCCGGACTGGGGATCGAACTCGGGACCTCTCAGATAGCGGTCAACCGCCCTACCGATTGCGCCACTGCTCACCCCAAATCCTAATTTAGCGGATAACGAATCAAAGAATTTGCCACTTTTATCTCATGCTCACATCAGTCCTTTGTGGATTCAAGGGTAGGTTTAGAATGGACAAAATATTGAAGCTTCAAACTCAACCACTACGGTACGAAATTCTAGTCGTTTTATCCAAAGACTACTTTTGCGATCTAGTAAAGGCTTGAGTTTTACTAAAAGACTGCTTTTTCCAAATTGTTTAGTCTTAGATTTTACTAAAAGATTACTTTTGTGAACTAGTTTAGTGATTGGTTTTACGAAAGGACTAAATTTGTCATTAAGTGTAGTGTATAGTCCAAATGTTTTACCTTGGATTTACAGTTGTTTAAAATTGCAGATGCCAGAAAGAATTCACTGGTCTTGCAGGTACAAGACGCCTTCCTAAAATTCATTGTGCTATATTAAATTAAATTGTCCTTTGGAATTCCGGCAGGCCTTTTGCCAACTTAAATTCAGAGCAAAACTTTTTGAAGTTTTGGCTCACATTCTAATGTAAAGATAATTTTAGAAAGTAGACTAAATGGAGGAGGCATCCACTGCATAATCAGTAATGATTGAAAGGTGCCCTAAATCATGTCTTATATCTTTCAATCATTACTGATGTAGCAATAATTCTGACACTGCATGTCTGTTCTTGTGGCAGTTCAATACGCTGAGAATGAGAACAATCCTATAAAAGATGCCGCCAAGGCAATGCCGCAATACATCTTGGGTTTTTTCATGTTGTAATTCGTTCATATTACAATTGTTATTCTAAGACCAAACCATAGAGTTGAAACGTTGATGGTTCATTTTATAGATCTTTCTTTACCTCTATGATAAGAGGGGGCAAATAATTGAAAGGTAATTACGACTTCAAGGCCCTGATGTGGAAGTAGCACAGCCACATAGGTGCGTTAAATGTCAATGAAATTAACACCACAACTAGCCTCATCACTCAAGACTCAACTGAGATGTTACCGTGCGAGATCTTACATATTAGACTGTGACAAAAGGTCGTGATTCTGTCGGTTGTCAGCATGGACACAGCATTTTAAGGCATAGCAAAAAACTGAAGACTGTCATAAAAAAAGTTCTTATCTTGCGTCCCCCTCAAACTACATCATTAAGTACTGTTGAAAAATTTGTCAAAAAAGACCTTACCCCTTGAAAGAAATAAACGAAAAACGTAACCGAAGAACTATCGGTTGTGATGGTGGACAAAAATTTAGTCCTGCATCACAACCGACAGATTTTGTGGGTGTGACCGTTTCTATATTTCTTGGTCAATTAATTTAAAATTTCTGAGAAAGCATTATGATGCAGTTTAAGGAAGTCATAACTATCCCATCATCATGACAGTATTGTTACTCTCTATGTTTTCTTCTGAAAAAAAAATCAACTGTGTCCCCCACCACAAACGACAGATTTACAACGTTTTGTCACAGACTCATAATGTATATTATCAAGAAATTCAATGTACTCACCTTTCAAGAGCCGCTTGAGGTCTTTACTAGTCGTCCCACTGCCAGAGGCTGACTTCGTGACGATATCCAGGGCTGTCTGGTCGTAAGAGTTGGGTCTGTTCACATCAATGCCCCACTGAATGGGTAGGAGTGGTAGGAAGCGGGGGAGAAAGAAAGAGCATGAACAATGAAATTAGTTTTCTCTTCAGAGCATGTTTGTTGTTTTTACAAGAACGACTTCGGTGGTATTCTCTTCAGCAGACAAGCTCGACTTTCTTCTACAACTAAATTGGCTGCGCTACTGGAAACAAGGTAATGATAAGGAGAGGAAATTTGTTGGGGAACACATTATCATTTTAATGGGCATGAACTACCTGGACGACACGAGGTAGTCAACTGTTGGAAGGAAAGTGTAAAAATTTCAATGCAGCTTAAGCTTTCATATTCTCATAAACTAAAGCTTTATTGCAGTTTTCACGTGTTCAAGGCACGCCGCGAAAGAGACATTAAAGTTCTAAACCTTCCTCCTTTCCCTCGCGGCCCGTATTTTCGAAAATATAAAGCATGCGTCTTTTCTCAAACACCGCCAAGCTGCGTCGTATGTCTGTGTATCTTTCGTTCCGATCTCTCTTTCTCCACCCTCTCTGTCTGTTTGTCTCTCTCTCTCTCTTTCTCCACCCTCTCTGTCTGTTTGTGTGTGTGTCTCTCTCTCTCTCTCTCTCTCTCTCTCTCTCTCTCTCTTCCGCATGTCTCTTTCACTTGCCCGCTCGTCTTTTTTTTTCCTTGGATTTATTATCTCTCTTTTCTTAAATATTTTCCCGACACCTTTTGTGAACTTCTTTTTTCAATGCAGTCTGCGCGGTGCAAACTAATAACTTAGAGGAGTAAAGAAATTAATTCGCTACTTTTATGGGGTTTTTTTTAATGAAGGAGAAAGTATTTACTAGTTACGCAGCAATTTGATCATAGCCATTGCCAGTACATTTCCGTATCCGCCGAAAAGGAATCATCAGAGCAAGGTGATAATGAGAGGCGGTTTTAACTATCTTTTTTATATGAGTGATAGCTGATTCGGCGTCAAAATTAATTGCTTACATTTCTGCCGGGGAAAATCAAAGTACAGTTAAATTTATTGCTAACAACACTGTTCTATATTGTTTATACAGCTGATGTTGCACTTTGACTGTCTCGGACAAAACTACAAAATTAATAGTGTTCCATTTTAGTTTCTGATATTAGTTGAGAAGTGCTTTGAGAACAGCTAAAGTTTCTTCTGAAGGGTAGCCTCTGTAGAGAAAACGCATTGTGCCCATTAAGGAAAAGACGTTTTCTGAGCTTAGAAAGGAACCACATCAAATTGCTAGAACCGTAAAAACTAAACTTCTGACAGGAGAACCATGACCTCTTGTGTTTGTATTTGATCTCTATGTCGTAGTTCAGATAAAATGAAGACGGCAATTATTATAGACGTAAATTATCCTGAAGGAGTTGGAAGCTCCCGAGTCGGGTGATATAAAAAAAAAAAAGAACACCAGCTAACTTGATGGGTTATTACATCCAAGTCTAACACTGGGGTAGTACCGCAGGCGAGGCGAAGCTGGTGTTATTTTTTCAATATATTCTGTCTAGATTCATTTCATGAACCTTTGTTTACAGTTTTGGTCAAAGCGTTAATAACTGATTGATTATTATTTGCAATTTTGCCAGGTTTGTATTTTTCGTCGACTTTAGGTAACTTTGTTTTCAAACGTAAAAAGTGACTTTCTTTCTTCAAACACAACCAAAAACGTAGCCTACAGTCGAGACCACAAATTTCAAACCTACATACTTCGAATACTTGCATAATTTGAAATGAATTTGGACGACAGGATTCATCATTTTCTTCTAACAGTTCGATTTGATGAAATACATCCTAGTTAAATTTTGTTTCCTGCATCGAGCTGCTAAGACAGAGGTGCTTACCGGGGCTATTATGGAGCGGTTTGAGTAGCTCCTCCGGCCGTTTCTGATGCGACCTCCCAGTGGAGGCACGTTGAATGCCATCAGTTTGTTCCAGCAAATAACAGCCGCCTCTAAACGGCCGTCTCTAACAAGCAACAGCAGTTGTCCCTACCGATAGCGCTTATCTCTTTAATAAGTTTTTTAAAACATCAGTATAACACACACCCAAATATAGTACTCCGTAGTCTTTTATATCCCTTAAAACGAATCCTTTACCACAATGCAAGCTTCCTCAGGGCGCGACTTTTCTCAAGGACTTCATTGATTCCAATATTATAAACTGGATGGCGGTACTCCAGTGGGAAATAACCAGACTCCAACACGATTTCCATTAGTGTATTCAGCGGGTCTTTAATCAAACTGGAGTGTGTCAGGGTAATACGGAAGTTAACTCCTGAACGTGAATACACTTGGACAAATTACCAGACTTTGTCTTGATGGCTACTTAGAGCCAACTACAACCTTCCACCGGCGTTTCTCCATGAAAAGAATATTCATGAATTTAACACAAGAAACAGAACTATCTGAAGAAGACTGAGCTAGTCCGTAAACCTCTTCTTTCATCAAGATTGAACGAATCTGTACATTTTTTAGGAAAAGAGTTCTTAAATTGCGGGAATTCAAATAGCCTGCCGATACATTTTTACACATAGAATAGGTACGAAGAGGAACAGAAATTAAAGTCGTTGAAGATTTACACGTGCTATTCCCTCATTTATTATACCTTTTTTATAGTGTAATATTGTAAACATTTTCCAAACAATCACCATATCCATATTACAACGACCCACAACATACCATAATGCACGAAATTGAGAACTTGGAAATCTGTTTTTGGAATACGCTAGTTCAAATTTCCTATTTTCCCAAGTCTGAAAATTTGAAGCTTTCAAAAAAAAATAAAAATAAGCACTGACTTCGCAAAATTCTCTTGCAAAAAGTGAGATGCAAAGAGGCTTGCAGGATTACAGCCGTCACAAAAAGCAGAAACATTCGTAAATCTCACAAAGAGTGTAATCTCTGATTTCCTACACAGTACAGAAGCAGCTACGTAAAACAGGAAAAATATTTCATCACCAAGCATAGCGGCTAACTAATAAGGATAATCAATAAATCAAAAAAATCACTTGACGCCGGGTATAATAACACCGGAAAACAAGCCTGCTGCCACCCAAGATGTACACGCGATTATTTTTTTTTGGGCATACGGTGGCAGCCGGTTGACACCGCCACGCCGATCGGAGAGAAATCAGATTTGGTGAGAGCATTGGTTTTCTGGCTCTTCTAGTCCGTTGATTTGTCCACAGCGGCCGCTCTCTCGGTGCCGGAATATCGGCAGGAAATGAGTCTAATCTAAATTGAGGCGCCACGCGCCGCTAAAGTGATACAAGGATGCCGAGTTGGTTTTGATAGGGTCGGGTAATGGAGAGGAGAAAAAACGATAGGGGTGGGTGTGAGATGGAGATTGAGGGGGAGGGGAGTGGGTTAGAGAGGAACGAAATAGAGAAATTAGAGGAAAAGATGCACTAAAAACAGACGAGTCTTGATAAAATAGGGAGGGGAGAAAGCACAGAGAGAGGGGCTATTAAAAAGATGGGAAAAACTGAAAGAGAGGCACGAGGGGAGGGAAGGGCGAGTAGAGCAGAGAAGTATACAGGAAGAGAGCAGAGAAACTGATGAAAAGAGTTAGGATATGGATCGGTACTAAAGACAGCATAAAGACAGCAGCAAGTGCAGCTTTTATTAGCACAACCACTGGTGCCCGCCACATTATGCAGAATCTACTAGATTTCCATCTCTTGGTAAAGGCAGGAAAACATGGAGTCCTGATTGAATGTAGAAATAAAAATATCAAAGAAAAACCCACAAGACGAGACTTTCTAAGCCACAATTCTTCTTAAGTCTTCATTTTGATCGGGTTCCATATGCTATTCCGCTTCCGTCTGATTCTGAACATAGTTGAATATGCCTGTGACAGCAGGTTGGGTAGATGGAGATTGAAAAAGGGATTAAGCGAGGATAGGAAAGGAGGGGCATACAGATAGGTTAAGGGAGAATACAAATGGGAGATAAGATAGAAAGATGACATTATACGTGGTGGTACGATAGTGAAAGAGAGACTATTGGGAAAGCCTGGAAGAAAGGCAGAATAGAAGGCACATTTATAATTTCAAAAAAAAATTAATGAGAAGCATGTATGATTTGCCCCGATGACCCAAAACACTCGCATCTTAGCAGAATGACCTTACTAAGTGCCGACTGGAGTATGTTCATCGTGCGAGAAAGAGAACAAAATTACACCTTAAAAAATTTAGTCTTAGAAAGAATGTGCAAATTATACAGAAACCATTACCTGTATTCGACAGAGATGTATGAGGGTCAAAGAGACGGGTGATAAGGGTTATTGAAATAGCGAAGACTCGAACAGGAAATACATGAAGAGAAAAGTTGGTGAGTCAGTAATATACTGACGGTCAAAAAACAATTCGAAGAAAAATCTTTTACTTAAAGTTCTTCAAATAAAAAAGAGAACAGCGTGACGGTAAAAGATTATTATTATTATTATTTATTACAAAAAGTGCAAACCACATCAAACAAAGAGAAAGGATTGAGTGAGTGGGTGAGAGAGAGAGAGAGAGAGAGAGAGAGAGAGAGAGAGCAAAGTTCATGGCAATTTGAGATTATGAAAAATCAAGACCTGCGAAGAATATTTCCTATCAACGTGGCAGAGTTAATTCCCTTGCGGCACCCGACCTTGGTGGCGATACTCACCTTCATCACACTTCATATCTATGGCTCTTTGCTTTTCACTGCTACTCGTGTTTGGAAGGATTGTGTGAACGTTAAGGATGTAAAAGTGGCTCACGGGCATAAAGTCATTGCAAAAAAAGGGAGGGCGGGAGGAAAAGAAACGAAGAGAAATTCACGATGATGTTGATGATGATGATGATGATGATGATGATGATGATGATGATGATGATAATGATGATGATAATGATGATGATGATGATGATGATGACGATAGCGATGGTGGTCATGATTATATTGGTGATAGTGATAATGATAATGATGGTGGCGATAGTCGAAGTGGAGAAACAGTAAGGTGGAGAGGAAGAAGCGGAGAAAATGAAGTAAAAGAGTCAGAGGCCGAGGAAGCAAAATTCTCATCCGAAATTCTGTTCCTATCGGACTAGGCCACTTGTAAATAATTACTGTTCCGCAGAGTGAAAGAGCGAAAAGGGCTCAGCTTAGAACTGAGAACTATACAGCCCCAATTGCCTTCGTCTCAGCTTGGATTTCTTTTATTGAAACAGTAGAGTATCATGTCTACCACACGGAATGAGCGCAAAGTCGCCGGCTTTCTTTTCCTTCCTTGGCTTCGTTTGTCATGGAGATGAGGCAAACCTTCTCTTTGAGAAACCCTTTCAGGTGTCATTTGCAGAAATGCCTAGAACTGGTCTACGTGCTTCAACTTTTTAAAAAAGAAATAACCCCTGCTATAGATCAAAATAATGAAAGAGGGCTTATTTTTCGTGGTCAACGGTTTATTTTCTGTCTATTACTTTCCTAGAGCAGTTTACTTTTTGATGCGTTATTCTTAAAGTTTATGGAGCATTGTGAAGAAAGGTTATTTTATCTTTTTTAAGCCTTCAGCGCAACATTCTTGATAAGTAATACAAGAACACCAACGAAGACATACATCCGGTTGTCATTACAGGTCAATTTCTGAACGAAGTCAACTATACTGATAGATAACTTGGAAGCTATTATATGACTTTGTTGAGAGGTTTCCCCATACATTTTTTCCAGCTATCCACACGATATTAAGAAAAAAAACTGTACAAAACCAGAGAGGGTACAAAAGAAAAAAGAAAAAACCCAAAAAACCCACGTGTTTTCAGATTTAAAAAAAAAACGTTTCTCCATGATGCCTTCAAAAATGTGTAAATAAAATTACACCAAAAATCCTAGTGGTTTTCCAGGATTGACAGAGGAAAAAGCATCTTCAAGCTATTAGCAATCAGACTTTGCAGGTCAGACCTGTAGTTAGGAAGGCAAGACGGTTTAATTTTCTCGTGACCCTGGAGTGGCAACTGCCTACTAATGCTACAGGTGGCAGCGTACCAGCCTCGCTGTATAAACTAAAGGCGAGAAGTCCTAGCAGAAAGAGGACATAAAGTACACGAGACGACCTGGTTTGTTGACTTAAGTTGGATACTTTCTGCCATGCCACGATCCCAGTCCAGACCTAACTTGTGGTACAAGAACCCCCGTCTAGAAAAGTTTGATTCTAATTCTGTACATTTGCTCAGAAATAATGGCTTAGAGGTGACTCTTGATCGCTCGCAGGTCTATTAATTTTTACAAGGTCCCATATACCTCATACATGCAAGGTTTTACATAAAGGCCGTTAAAAAAGACCTTGTACTTTGCTAAATGGGATTTTAAAGTGTGCATTTAAAGCACAGAATAATTACCCTGAACAGAATCTTATCTTTTCCTATAAATTTCCTTTAACAAAGATGTTATGTGTTATCGTGACACCCTTTATTCCATAACTTGTTCAGCTTCTTGTAATCTTCTTTTAGTTTGCAAAGTTGTGCAGTGAATGGAAGGAAAACAGAAATCTATGCAAGGTAAATAAACGTAAACGTATGTGGGCCCATTTCAAAGGGGGAAAAGGAAATGGTTTTATGCAAAAAAAAAAAAACAGTGAAAGGGTGGTTGAAAGAGAAAAACAGACCAAAACAACGAGACAGGGCCAAGAGACAGCTCGATGCCTGCACATAGTGAGATACGAGAGGGGGAGGGGGTTAAAAAGAATGCACATATTTACCTACAATAAAACTTGGGTCGCACTCTTTTGACCTTGACAGCGAGGATGTCAGCAAGAGTAAAGGACTTACACAACAGGCAGACAAGAAAAAGAGAACATAGAGACATCTCCCCCCTCCCTTTTGTTCCAAAAAAAATTATGAATGATCAGGTGGTTGAGACAAAATAAATGTGAAATAATCAATTTGGTTTATCATGCATCTGTTACGTAAGCTGGGCTAAAAAGAATTCAGACATGCGAATATGCCACTAAAACCATATTTGCGATCTTTTTGATGCTCTCAAATGGCCATAGTTTTTATATATTTCATTGTTAACTGCCTTGGATCCAAAATATGAAGTTAGTTACTCTAATTCACCCCCCCCCACACACAAAGGCTTCTTTGACTGTGTTGAGTACGTCTACCAGGTCGTGTGGTGGGTGTCTGGGCGTCACCTGGACTCTTGTGAACGCAGCACAGGATGTAACATGCCTGAGGCTTGAACACTTGCCTTTGATGTTGGCACCGGGTATGTAAGAATCGACCAGTGACTGCTGAGGATTGTACCGCCACATGTTGGCTTGCCAAGAGCTGGTGAAGCCACATTTCTACGACCCGTCTCACAATTCTTGCGGTTGTCATATACGGGGTTTCGCTCGTGGCGCGTTTATTTTACGCCGCGCGACCCGCGGGCGCTTTCTCGGTGAGAGAAACTATGATGCGGCCTCTAGTCACGGTATAAAGATAAGAATGGTTATGTGAATATCAGTGAGATCTCATCATCAAACCATTCCGCACAGAGAGATGATCCCAGGTCGACTCTCACACATTAGGCAAAGAAAGGTCTAAGCGACTCGATGGGCCCTCTCTGTGGAGACCCCGAGGTGAGAGGCCGGTGTAGATTTCTTATTCCAGCAGGAGTCAGAGTCTCTCGTGTTGCTGCCTTGCCACGGTGATGAGCAGGAGGTCAAGTTCATGCGCGTGGTTAGCGCCGCCTACGGCAGTACCAGGTACTCGAGTTCATCAGTTTGAGATCTTACTTAGTCTTTTTCATCTTGAGCTATAAATTTCATGTAATCATTTCTGTGTTCTTTGGAAATATCTTTGTTGGGCGGTTTTGGGCTTGCTTTTTTTAGCAATAGCTTTAGTTTTTACTGGGCATAATGAGCACCGTCTTCTTCTCGTCGTCGAGATTAAATAAATTCTAAAGCTACCTGACTCGAGATATAAAAGGCAAAATGGTATCAAATAATCGGAGATGTTCGTTCTTTTGGTATTATACTTATTTTTAACCTCGTTGGCCTATACAACGTTTGTAAGAAATAGGCAAGAATTAAAAAACAAAAGACAAGGAAAGGAATGTAGTACGTTTCTCAAGCTGTGGTAAGTATAACCAGAAATTATCATGTCAACCTCTTCTAACAGTGAGTCAACAATAGCATGATACCCTGTAAATAAACTTTTACTTCGAATAAAATACACAGTGATATAACAATGTTTTTTTTTTCGGGGTCGGGGCTGTTAAGCAAGCTAAATATTAATGAGGAGTACAAAAGGAGACACAAGCTGTACAGTCATCAATGATTCAGTTTTTGGAAGGAACTCCTTCGCTACATAAATCACCATACAGACATCAGAGATATAAGTATCTGATCGTGGAGAAACCTGAGCATGTCGCAAAACACGTCTCAGACACACGGCCTGTTGTCCTGACATGCCCCTCATCAATGGCTTTCATAACATCTGCTAAACCACCAAGCTGGTGGCTTTCTCAAGATTTGGCCGTCGTGTTTGCGCCGTCGTGACATGGTCTTTGTAAAACGTCAGGCAAAAAGTTTTGGTTTCAAATTTAGCATGACTTTTCTAAAAAAAAAAAAAAAGTATTATTAAGAGCATAGCATGGAAATTTTCAAAAGCAATGTTTCTACCATAAGACAAATCTTGAGAGTTATAAAGATAGACGAGGACAGACAAAGAGAAGGGGAGAGAGACAGAATGGGTTTTAGTGTGTGTGTGTGAGTGTGTTTGAGAGAGAGAGACATATAGACAGACAGAGAGAAAGAATGCGAGCGAGACAGAGAAAGTGATAGAGAGAAGGTGTAGGTTAGTAGAATGAAGATGGGAAGATCGATATCAACTAAGAGCAAACAACTTAATATCTCGGTCCTCATGTAAATTTACCAATGGTTTAAGCAGGACAGGTCGCATTAGTACCGTACCGTAGTGATGTTTTATGAGTCCACATGAAGAAAGCAAATGTCTCAGTGATTCCTTGCGGAAATAGACTTCAAATGTTTGATTGGAGGGTAGAAATTGAAGGGAACCAATTGAGATTAGCTAGCTTGATTGTGGGCATGGGGGTGGGGGGTATTGAGGAAAAATTATATCGAGTTCACACTTGTTACCACAAGAACTGTTACAGATAGAATGATTGTATCAAAGCAAGGAGCTGGAAGATTTTGTGAGTTTGTTTCAGGAGGTGGGGGGAGGGCGTGGATGAGACGTTATCATACCAAAGAAGAAAATAAGCGTAGTAAGAAGAGTGGAAGAGGGCCAGGGGAGAAAGCGGGGGAATAAAAGAAAGACCCACAAATATATATACACATATACTCTCTCTCTCTCTCTGTCTCCTCTGCCTTTCATATAGAAAGGCAGAGAAGAGAGAGGGGGGGGCGAAGACAGAACACGAGAGAAAAAGGCAGAATTAGATGCGGGTAAAGCCAGCAAGTGTTTTAAAAATTAACTACGGAAAAGCTAGCGATATTTTTGCACAACTAATTTATTAATTCGTAAAGAGCAGAAAATCCGGGGGATCGAAATGGCAGAAGTAAACGTAAAAAAAAAATATAAAACAAGTTTTTTACCTTTTTCATTATCACTAAATTAAATCAATTGAGCAAAATATCCTATGAAATTGACATAAAATTTTAAAAGGCTATCTCATAACACTCAACCACACACAAACGCAAACCCATACACGCAGAGAAAAGTGACATCAAGATCAAGAGCTCTGCCTATGAATGATGCACTTCCCGATTCCCTGAAATAATGGCGGTTACGGAATATTAAAGCACTGCTGACCTAAATCTTCCCGTGATTTTTATTCGTAGACAGAATTCTTTTTGTATGCGGACCTATTTAACCTTTTGTCTTCGATCGGTACTTTGAGAGGACAAAAGTTGACATTCTTCTCTATCAGCATCCATTCTTTAGACGTTATCTCCTTCATTCTATATCTCGTCAATCAGGTCGATTTGTATGTAGTGCGTCATTAAATTTATCCAAAGTGTATTATTTTTTTTACTTAAGATACAAAGATGTATTGAAATCGTAAAATAAGGGGGGGGTGTATTTGCTTTCATTTTGCTTCGCTTGCTTTTCTGTTTTTTTTTTGTTTTTGTTTTTTTTTGCAAGGGCCTTGTTTTAAATATATAATATACATATATATTGATTGCTATGTAAAGTCTGACTTTACAGCCACCGACAGAAAGTGTCCCGAAAATGGAAGAGAAAGGATGACAGAAGCATACTTTACTATATTAAAATTGTGGGGGGTTGCGGGAGAGAGGGGGGGGGAGATGGGTAAACTTAAAAATATCAAACCAAGATAGTTTGAGCGAAGAGCGAAGGGTTAAGGCTTCGCTATACAATAATTTTCGCATTTACAATACCTACATTTGTGACAGTTCAAAGGTAGTTAAGAATACACGTAGCACTAAACATGGCTAACTTTTTTACTGTATAAATCTTATTCGCTGAATATCAAATAGCCGAGCTAACATCGTTATAGCGGTGATTAAAAAGGGCATATTATTTAACAAGTTT
>BMAT01003620.1:201560-217425 GCA_019649035.1 Elysia marginata
CCACTGTAATTAACAATTTTACAAAAAAAACAAAAACATTTCCAGCTTGTAATTTTCTAATTTAAAAGTCGAAATCTTAACAAAATTGTTTACTTTGAGGTATCGTGTGCACTGGCCACCATTTCAATCTCTTGATTTTTGGCTCTGGTCAGTCTCTCGAGTGCTTCCTCATGCTCTCGCTTCAATGTCTGGATGGCAAGTCTGGGATTGAGATTTATTTACAAATAAAACGCAGGAGTGTCAGCACAGAGAGTATTAATCAACAACTGTTAAATACATGTTTTAAATTTTTAAATATTATTTTTTATTTTTGCAATTTAAAAAAAATGTTTTAAAATCACTGCAGGAAACAATTCGGCATATTTTTGGAGATTTTTTTCCTTAACCCACAATATGTTAATGAATTTAAAAAAATAACTCATACCTATAATATTTTAATTGTAATTGTGCAGACACAGTATTTCAGATAACTATGGTATTACAATAAGCAAGCATTCTTTTAATAAGAAAAAAAAATTAGCTGTAAAAACAAATATTACAAGACCTCTAACAATTTTGGGACTGAGCCTCCACGATTTTCCTTCCCCAAGCCATTATAAAACACTAGAGGATAATGTCACAGGAATAACACCAAACTATATGATCACAAGTGTGTAAGGATGAAAGAATCATTCCAAATGTATTGAAGCTGTCTAAGCTGCGTTTTTGTAGAATTTAGACCTGGCACAAAAACCACAAGGATATATTCCAGTTAGGATATTTCACACCTCATAATTATCCCAAACTTGAATTATCAGTGAGGGGTGAAATTTTCTAAATAAAAAAAACCTTGAAATTCTGACATTATATTCTCAATTAAACTTATACAAAACATGTAATTAAGGGGCACTGAATTGTCGTTGTTCATGAGATCTATCTTGTTCAAATTTGTGCATTCATTTAATTTCTCAGGCTAGAAAAATGCGGCAAATAACTCAGAAATAGCATCCCTGACCAGTATACAGGACAAGAGGAGGATAAAATCAGTAATGTGACTATAGTTCAAATTAAGCAAGTATTCCAAACAACTAGATTTGAATTACATTGATTGGACTGTACTGGCCAAGCGGCCACTTTCTGTCAGTAAGCTCAACACCAACCTGTGCTGGTCCTTGACTTTCTCTATGTCCTTTGCCCTGTCCCTCTCCAAATCTTCCATCTTGCTGTAGAGGGAGGTGCTCAGGTTGCTTTTCTCTTGCTCGGCCTGCCTCAGCTTACCAAGGTGTTGCTGCATCAAAAGCTCATTCTCTTCCAATAGTCTGGCAACACAAGCACAGTGGAGACGTTGAAGTGGTTGGTGAAACAATAAACTGGTTGATCGTAATGTAAATCTCACCTCTATGGAGTTTTAAAATAGTTTGACATAATTTCTGCTCTTAAATGGTCATCACGATTTTGCACAACAAAATCCAAAATGTTAGCACACAAAACACCTAATTATACCACAATAATGTTAGTAAGATTGAAGATTTCACAATGATAACTACAATGATGATAAGAGAGAGAGACAGAGACAGAGACAGAGAGAGAGAGAGAGAGGCAGACAGATAAAGACAGTGAGAAAGAGACGGAGAGAAGGGATGATAGAGAGAGTGGGCATGGAGAGCCTACAAGTTAAGAAGTTCTTCATAAAAGTTTTTTTGTTTATACTTTTTAGGAAAATTGCTCAAATGGCTGTACAATTGTTTTCAACATTTTTTTCTTTCCTTTGTATTTTTTTAAACGTCACTCCTCTAGATGATCACTTATTCTACTGCGTTTACAGAATCAATAACATAAAGTTAAAAAAAAAGAACATGACACAATCAGTTTGAAGTTTGGTTCACTCAGTTTCCATACTCCATGCTTATTTCCCTCCCCATCAATTATACGCAGTTTTGTTTCAAAGAACAACAAAAAAATGAAACCAAAATAAATGATGGACCTTTTATATTTACCTTGCCTCCTTCTTTCTGTTGGAATCCTCTATAACAAGGAGTCTGTTCCTGCAATATAAAGATGTTTGTCTGATCAGGGCATTTATGTTTCTTTCAATCAAAATTCATGGACAAATAAAATTTACAAACATAAGCTAGGGAGAAAGAAAATCCAATGAATTTCAATGTTTTGTTTTTATCATTATATGTCAACAATCCTCACCAATGTATTTACACTTTGACCTTGGCCGTTGTGAATAAAGGCTTTTTAAATGCTTTTTACAAGGATAATCATTGGGATATATGGTTTAATGGGGTAGTGGGGTTTTCATACTTGTAGGAATTTTCAACAGCAATCATTTCCTCCTCGTATCGCCTTCTGACACTTTCAAGCAGAGATTCTGTGTAATTCTTCTCAAGTTCCAATTTACGAATCTGAAATAGACGACCAGAATACACCACCAATAAAACCAAGATAGATAGATGGATAGTCTTAGAAATCATGCCCTGAGAATAAGAAGGTTCTATCTCCACTGCGCTCAGTTTTTAGAAAATTGATTTCAAAGTTTCGCTAATGCCTAGTTCTGCTAATAAATATTACTTTTGAATGGGTAAAAAGCCAGCTAAAGAAAGGTCAGATTGTCTCAACTCTTTGACGCAACATAGAAAACTGCTGGAAGTAGTATAATGTTAATAAGTCAATTCTGCCAAAAAGTGGAAAGAAAATCTTTTCAATGTCGTTCTCTTGGGCGCACAATGTCACATTTTGTACTAATAAGCAAAGTATTTCATTAAGGACATATTAAACTAAGATGCTAAAACACAAGTTCTTACCTTAGCATGGGCTTCTGCTATAGAGTCTGGTAACTCAATGTTGGCAGACATTTGCATGTAGGAAGGTGGAATTTGTGGCATTACCTAAAATTTGTAAAAAAAAACAAAAACAATGAAAAGCAGAGTTCTGTCTAATGAAATAACAAACTTATTACAAAGATATCTCACATTGACAGCCAACAGAACAAATACACATAAGTGCTGTATTGATACTATAGAGTAATAGAACTTTTCTGGTGCCAATCATAGTTGGGTTTAATCATTAATGTTAGCACATGCCGATTCATGTGCTGACATCTGTTTTGGAAGTTGTTAAAAAAGAAATGCTATATTTAAAAAATTGGATTTCCTGTAGCCTCTTGAATACTACCGTTCAAAAATTATACAGCAGATTTGTGATGAAGATAAACTTTCCCCCCATTGTTTTTTGTTTAGTTTTAGAAGGTAAATTCTTTATCAAATTAAGAAACACATCCCTAATAAGACCCTGAGATCTAAGTATAGATTGCTATAACCATTTTAATAATTTGGTGTGCTGACTTCTTAAAAAGGGACGCTACTCTTGTTTTACCTATACTATCTTATAAAGAGATAGCTCACCGCAGCTGAGACTGATGCTGCCCTTTGTTGAGCTTGGACAGTTTTCAGCATCTCCTGCAGGTGTTGGGCCTGTTCTTGAAGCTTCAGGGCTGCCTGCTGCTCTTGCTGCTGCTGCTGTTGCTGTTGCTGAGATGCTAGGGCCTGCAGACTGGCTTGGTGTGAGATTTGTTGGCTCTGAGGTGCTGCCGGCTGTTTCATTGTGTTTGGAAAATAAACATTTTTTTTAATCACTAGTCCATGATTTAAAAACTGCCCATACCATCATAACCTCTTAATATTTAACCCTTTCTTATATTTTTTTTTTTTTTGCAACAGTCTTGCAACCCATTCTAATTTCTAATGAGTCAAGATGTTGAAAACTTCAGTTTGGAAAAACTGAATAATCATTTAAAAATAAAGAAAATCCCAAAATATCACAGTATACAATACACCATAATTTCTTGAAATGTTTGTTCTTTGAAAGCTAGGTCAAATGAATTGTTTCCCTCTGAACGGAAACTTTTAGCCTTGCAACTAATTTGAACTGTTAGCAAGGTAAATGCGTATTCTACATAGTGTTGATTTTATATCAATTTTATGCTAAAACAAATAGAGAAACTGTGAGATCCTTTAATTTTGAGCTTGTCATGGTTAAGCTTTTATCTCCCAAATCATAAAAAACATTCTAAAAAAGCATAAAAATCATGCAGATTGTTGGTCTATAATGTGCTTAGGACTCTTAAGCTGCTTTTACATGACAGGTACCACACTGGAAGACTCCAGACTGGCCCTCAGGACTGAAGACTTTGAAAAGAATTCTATCACTCTAATAATTATTCACCTACACCCTTTCACATGGGAAAACACCATGCGAAAGGAAAACGGACAATAGGTCAAGAGCTGGTCTGGTGTCTTCTGTATGGCATACGAGTCATCTGTTACTGGCTTATGTCTCATCTTACCTGCTCTTGCCCAAAAGCAGAAGCAGCATACTTAAGTCTTGCATCACTTTGTTGTTGACCAATATTGGCTTGCCCAGTGGAAATTTTTGATGATTGATCTAAGAATGGACATATTGATTTTGTGTTTA
This sequence comes from Elysia marginata, assembly GCA_019649035.1. NCBI lineage: Eukaryota > Metazoa > Mollusca > Gastropoda > Plakobranchidae > Elysia > Elysia marginata. The sequence continues at coordinate 206,019 of BMAT01003620.1, forward strand.
CCCTAGCATATTAAATACGTTTTTAAAAAAAAGCAAAGCACTACAGAACAAAAACAGAGGTTTCTAATTTAAGTTTTAAAAAACAATTTATTTGAATTTCTTTAACATCAAATGAATTTCCTAATTTCTGTTTTTGGAAAAGACAAAAATGCCTATTAAAACACAAATTATATTTTAAAGCAACCATAAAGAAAAATCTCTCACTCATAAGAAAAATTTTTTTAATAAAGAAAAACCGGCATCTCTTATAACCAGTTGATTCATTAAAAAAATTCAGCATGTTTTTAGACAATTGATCACACAGGTCAATTTCCTTTGTGAGAAGCTTAAAAATGGCCTCATTTGGACAGGATCACAAAATCATGTTTAAAAATGCTAGATAAAGAATGCCCACTTAAATGCATTTTTAGGCATGTGAAAAAAAGAGTAGTACCTGGTAAATATTTAATGAACTTTTTCACATATGTAGCAAGAGTAGCAGAAGACAATATGGTAAACATAGAAATCAAATTTTCATAATTAAAATCATGAATAATTCTTCCAGTAAGTAATTATCAAGATTATATAATCAACAATAAATCTCTCACAAACAGAGCAAAAGAATCAGATGTTGGAAATTTTAGTTTGAGAGTAGATTACCTTACAGTAGATTTATTGTGTACTTTAAACCGAAAGAATTTCTAATATATATTCACAATGTTTTTCTTTTTAAAATGCAACTTTTTTACACCTGAAAGCTCAATAAAATGCAAACTTCAAAACACCAACGCTTCCTAATGTGAAATTTGCAACATCTGACTAATTTGCACTGGCTACGAGATAACTGTCTCTAATTTTCTACTCACTGTCCACCATGCTCTCATTGATGGTTCTGCTGAGTGCTGTTCTTGGGGACTCCCAGCTGAGATTTCTGATAGAAAAAGAGGGAGGGGAATGTTAGGATTGTGCTGAGACCATTCAATCAACACAAACATTTGCTAACTTATTACAACTTCTAATTATCACTATCTAGTTTGAAAATAATTTTCAACCCCATGGGAACACAGTTCAACTTTAAATTGTTTAGAAATGAAATAATCATAATACATGTACAGTAAAAAGAAAGGAATGTCGGTTATCTGAATACAGTACGAATTAAAAATAATTAAATATTTAAATTATCCAGGTTTGAATTCTATGGACTCTACCGAACAATCTTCCTATCTCCGCTTACAAAGCCAGAGAAAGCTATAAAGTTTTATAATATGTCAACTAGAAGGAAAGTATGCATTCTTAATGCTTTAACATGGTGGCAAAAGGATTAATAGATGAAAGACGAACATGTTTTAGCTACATAACTGTGGCTAGCACTGGCAGGCCCATATTATGGAATCTGCAGTAAACAGCTGATCATTATTTAGAACTTGATTAAACAGTGTTATGTGTAGAAAAGATCTAAAAAATACAAGAAAAATCTCAAGAGTTGATCATAAAAGAAAAAGAAAGAAAACTGATATTCAAGAATTTTCAAACATGTACGACTATATTATGCAGGGCAGCCACGGTAAAGCAATCATAAGCCTGAGGTTATCCAATAGGAGTTTTCCATACTTTCTAATATTGTAACTTATACACTGTAAGAAAGTGGATAGTTGTATCTCTAGCTTCTAAACAGCCTGGAATGTTCCATTTCACAGCAAATACGATAGTCTTAATGTATAGCAGATTTTTTTATAAGTATTACAAATTGATGCAGTCAATAAATCAGCAATTAAGTGCAGGGGCTCAGCTTGGGTCATGTTTTTCATAGGGCATGAAAAAAGTATGAAAATTCTCCAATGGAATTAAGTTAGCATTCTTTTAAAGTATCTAATTTCATCTTTGGTTGGTACAGAATTTGAGTAATGGAAAAAATGTATCAATAGAATGTGAAATATACGAAGAATTCTAGCTCTAGCTCAAAGCTAATCTGAGCAATTTGTGCCTGATTTACTCTGGAAAGTATTCCACATTTTAAAAAAAATCTATGAAAACAGGGCTGCATTCTTTAAAATATTATCAAAAGGCATATTAACATTATTTGCTCTTAGTTTGCTTGTTTTCATTTATTTTAGTTTTCAAATGATGCCAAGCTCCCTATTTAAGATACACACAATGCATACAGCATACATTATTTACATTACATGCATCAGTTCTTCTTCAAATATGGGTAAAAACAATATAATAAAATTAGCCATTAGGGGTAGTTTGACATTTAGAGATCTACAAACTGTTTGAATGGTCCTCAAAACCTCTCTAGGTCAGTGAAAAGATTAGTTTAATATTTTTATTATGACTTGGGTTATTTTTTTTTTTTTTGGATAAGGGATCAGTGGTAACCATTCTTAAGAAAATTAGAAAAAAATGCATCTATAGGTTTAGAATAACATTGAACTTAAGGAGATAATCAAGCAATCACATTTCGAGCCAAAATTTCAGTGGTTTTGTATGATGAAACCTTTAATATAAGCCAAGAAAAATCTTGGTCAAATTTTGACCCATTAATAAAAATAATCAATTTTCAAAAACTAAATTAATATTACTACAACTCGACTCATTTTGTGATGCTGCTAAAAATATTAACTAAGTCTATTTGAAAACACTTTTCTATTACCCTTGTCCCTGACGTTGACTTTGAGGCCCAGAGAAAATATTGTTTGAGATATCATTCCGAGCAGATCCCCCAAACTTGGGTGAGTCCATACTGAAACAGTAAAGTTTTATTTATAAGTTATATACAAAACTGGTAACATGATCTCATGCACTATCTGAATATGCAAAAAAAGGAGCAAAGGCAAAAAGCTCATACACAGTATAGACTTCTTCCATTCCAGTGAGTTGAGTGTTAGAAAATTGAGTATCACAAAAAATTTTAGTTTTTCAACATTTCTAAAATGCCTCCAACCAATAATGAAACTTCACACAATTTTTTTGCAGCAGTTTTGGCAAATCTTTTTTTAAAACTATTCTTATTTCGAGTATAATTAATTTAGTTCTTCATGGTTAGGAAAAAATATTTGGCTATATATGTTGAATACCTAGAACAAGTTTTATAACATGACGGAGTTAATCAAACTCACATGAGAGAGCTGAGGTCCACTTTAATACTCTGTCCATCATCGTGCATGCCAAAGTCTCCACCTGCCCCAATACCTCCACTCCTAGCTGATGCATTGGGTGTAGCGTTTTCAATACTGCCTGTGGATCTTGCAGAATCCTTGGCCAACATTTGCTGCCTGCGACTCCTGGCCCGAGCCAGCCAATCATCCTCCTCAGCATCATCATCGCTATCACCTTTGGTAACGACTGCAGAACCTGCTGGCGACGGTTTCGGGGAGATGCTGTCCTTCTTGCTGGGTTTCTTAGGTAAAACTCTAGGGGAGGCAGAGGCTGTGCCCGAGAGTGCAGGACTCTGAGGAAGGGCCGCACTTCGAGCTGACGACTTCTTGGGTTTGAAGAGATCATCATCATCTGAGTCGGAACCTAGACCAAGCCATGCTCTAGGGCTGGGAGCAGTGTTAGACACTGAAGGTTTCTGAGAGGTATTATTACCTGATGTAGGGACAGAGTCTGCACCAGTCTTCTTTTGGGGTGTTGGAGGTTTTGCCTGAGTTACAGATGCTGCAGGCGGAGTTGTCTTAGATGGTGATACTGCAGGTGCGGATGCTAAGGCTGTCGCGGTGGCAGTGGCAGAAGTTACAGATGTTGTAGTGGAGGGAGTTTTTGTGCTATCTGCTGTGGCAGCCTCTAACCATTCCATTCCCTGAGGGGCTGAGCTGATTTTGTTGGCACCACCAGGTGATTTTGCCCGTGGTGAAGGTTGAGTGTCTAAGCCAAAGATGTCATCATCGTCCTGAAATCTAAAGCATGAAAACAACTGCTAGCAATTTGTTACTATATAACTAAAGCTTCATCCCTTGAATGCCAGCTAGATTATATGCCGCTAACAAAAAAATGTAGTAAAACTAAAAAAACTACATCATCTAATTTTTAGCAAGGCAAATAACCTCTACAGCTTGTATAATCGAGTAATTAATGGTTCTGTCTGAACAGATTCTTAAAATGTGACTACTCTCTCAACTCCCAACAGTTGCGGGGGAAGCATTTAAGGGGTAAAAAGCCATGTTATTGAGTGTGACTGGTTAAATTTTTTTTCAAAATGAACCAAAGATTGGATACCTTGAAAATAAAACAGATCTTATCATCAGACAGTTTCATATGGATTATATAGAAGAATCTTACAGTTTTTGAACAAAAAAAACATTACTTTCATTGCAGCACCTTACCAATACTGAGCGTTGTAAGTTATATCAAATGGAATGTATATAAGCAAAGTTTGAAAAATCACTGTTAAACTTAAAAGCTTTTTTATTTTTGCCTGTGAATGATTTCTTTGATTACAAAGAAATAAGCGTTACACATTATGTGAAACTTATTACGCTAAGTTAAAGAACATTTACCTCACAGATCTCCGAGAATTTGGCCTTGACCCAGAGGCAGCTGATGGTTGATAGCTGCCAAAGTTAAAATCATCCTCATCTTTGGCCTCGCCACTCCCTTAAAAAATACATTGCTTTTTAATGCAAAGCTTTGCTTATTCCAAACAATAAAAAATATTCTCAAAATCTTATCTCACCAGGGTCAGTCTAGAGAGAAATTGTTAACTTCATTAAAAAAAAACTGATCAACACTTATCAGTCTTCAATCTTATCAATTTTATTGACCTGCTGTTCTTTTTTTTTCAACCGAAAATTGTTTATGCATGGAGTTATATAAGTTTGTTTTAAAAGATTTTGACTTTGTTTCAACAAAAAAGGAAACAAAATTGTACAAAACTGGCCTATATCAAAAGACATTTACTGTTTAAAAGTGAAGTACCTGATGTGCCTTCAAACGGTAAATTAAGTAAATTAAGTGTCTTTAGGCAAAGCGCATCAGGAATAATGTTCATATTATAGACAGAGAGAATAATCCTCAGTCAATTTTTTTTAAGAAATAAGAGCAAAACCTCGGCATTGAGGCCAATGAAGTAAATTACAGTTCAGTCTTTGACAGAATAAATTTTACAAACCCGTTGAAGGATATTTTATTTTTCTTGAAAAGAGATTTTAATGCTAACAAGTCTTTTTACAAATCATGATTGCATTGTCGCTGATGATAAGAATATTAATAATAATAATCATAATCATAATAATAATAACAATAGTAAAAATAACATAAATTCTTATGTACCAGTAGTGCTTTTCCTTTGTAAAAAGCTTTAAGTGATATTTTTTTTCTCTCCTAAACATATGTCCCATAACTCCTCAGCACACACTAACACATAAATAAGATAAACCTGAAGTCAGTTAAAACATAAACATTTTTCGCTTGTAAAATGAAGCCAGTAAAACTGATGAGTATAGAATCGAGTATATTTTAGTAGTTGAGTTTGTAGTGCGGGAAAACTGACCAGCCAGGGAGTTGCTGTACTTGCTATCCAACACAAATTGTTTCTTGGCCTTTGGTTCCAGCAGCTGGGCGGCTGTGCTGGAGCTTTTGCCCAAGAGACTGTCAAACACAGAGCGAGCTGGTGCAAGCGTCTCAGCATCTTGAGGACAACCAAAACATTTGGTGTGAGAAAAAACTTAGCATTAAGCTTAAGAAAAAATTAGCTCATCAAAGTCCATAATATGTTGAAATACACAGTTTGAGCTAGGTTTTAATTAGTGAGCAAAAAAAGCACAGCCTTCACGGTGTCTTTTTGTAACGGTTTGTTGCAGCTTTGTCTGATGGTGTAATTTATTTTTTTTAATTCCTTCAAAACTAAGAGATAGATGGTTAGAATATTAACCTCATTGTGGCAGAATTTTTTTTTGCAATGAAGTTATGCACAAATCTAAGTTAAGAAAATCATAATGTCAAGGACTGGTCAAACAGATGAAGGCGAAAATTTGCATTAAATATAAAGCATCATGTAGGTATTTTAAAGCAAAAAAATCATTTGACCTAAGTAGTTTTAACGTAACTATCAATTGAGGTAGTCAGTCGATAAAGCTTGACATTTGTGGTACATCATGTAGGGCAAAATGTAACGCTTAAGAGTGACATTAGTGGTATATTAGTGCGGCATATTTTTATTTACTTTACTAAGGATAAATATGATGTGCGTCATATGTCATGTACAGCACAAAAGGGTTAAATAGACAGCTCATACTTCAGAAAACCATTAAGAAAAATAAAAGTGTAATATAATCACTTACATGGGCTTTTTTGCAGCTCCTCAATTGATTTTTCATAATCATTTTCTTCATTTCAAATAGGCTGTTCTAAAGATGCCCATTTTATACAATAATTTTTTGGAGTCTTTACGTATCGGACAAGCTGATAGGCATCTCTACCTGGTTTGGCTTTGGGAGCTGCTTCTACTTTCTTGGCTGGAGCTCCTGTATCCAAACCTAGTCCATCTAACATGTCTCCGTCTGAATCACTGAACAGACCTGATGGTTGGGGCTGGGCTTTGCCTGCTGAACAAACCGTTTATAACTTCATTCAACTGTAAGGTGAGGTATCCTTTTTAATCCTTTAGTTCAATTAAAAATATAGACTGTCTTAGCATGAAAAAAAAGACATGAAAATAAAAAGAAATTTCAGCTTTTATTATAAAATTGATCAGTATACCTGAAGAGTCTATAGTCTTTATTTCAAAGTGAGGTAAAATAATGGAGGTAATACGGATACAGGTTAAAGACCTGTTCTTTTTCTTCATTCATTGGGTAGGGCCTTTGATTTAATGCACATTTTTCATTACTTAATGCTTTAGTAAAATCAATACTATTATACAACTGTGGCACATGGGCTTCGACAAAAACAGACAAGGACAGACTCGAAGCATTCCAAAGAAAACAACTCAAAACAGTCCTTAAAATCCAATACCTGACAAAAATATAAAACCATTCACTTAACAAAAAATGTGGAGAAGTTCCTCTATCCCTCCAAGTACTTGAGTCTAGATGAAGACTGTTTGGACACATACTAAGACGAGATCCTTTAACCCTTTCCGGCAAACAAAGCAATGCAGTTCTATTTTGTAGGAAAAAATAAAAGACCAAGGGGCAGACCAATAACAAGACCCAGTTACTTTAAATAACGACCTCAAACACGTTCCGGGCGAGAAATGACTTCAAAATCACAGAAAGACCTGAATTTAACTCCAGACATTGTAGAGAACAGAGACGCCTGGAGGACCTTCATCGCAGAGATAAGGAGAGGAGCAGCCGAAGCTGTGCGGTCAGACAACCCTGCAAGCGAGCGGCTATAGTGATAGTTGTGAGTGTACTTTTTGCATAAAAAAGTATGAATAAAAAGAAAGAATCAAAATGTACTGACAATTTATGCAGGCATGGCTACGCTTGAAAACCAACAACCTCAACCTATAATTTTCTAGATCAAACCCAGCATAAAATATCATAAACATCTACTTCCTTTTCTCATTAAATATGTTGAACAATTCATTTGTGTATAAAGTACATGGTTTTTACTTCCTGCAACCACCTACGTAACTTTTAGTTTGTATGGCAAAAACCCAGTAACAGGCCACTAATCACGCTCACCAGGGTCAACCCGAAAGCAAAGGCCATAAAATTTACCTGAGAAAGCCTGGATTGCCCACGCATTAGCTGCTGGGCATTAAGCCTTTGGTAACAACTTTAAAGTTGTTAAAAAAGGAACTTCGGTCTTAAAAAATCATTTTTTTTATTTTTGATCATCTAAAAGTCGAAAAAACTACTGGTTCTTACAGTACACTCTTGAGTGTTACATGTTTCCTGGTCATCAAAGCTGATGTACTTATTACCTGTTTTTGTGGTGGTGGCGTTTGTCATAGCTTCTTTAGCAGTGCTTGCGACATCAGCTGCATTGCTACCACTTCTGGTAGGGGGACGCTCCATCAAGTTTCTTCTCCTTGGAGACTCTGACATTTAAAAAAATAAGAAACAGGAGCACAAGTGGATTCATATTCACACTTATTTGAAAACAGAAAAAAAGCTTTAAAAGTACAAAGCATTTGACATTATTGCAAAAGTAAATTTGTGCTTTGAGTTAATTGACTTTGGGCTTTAGTTACCTTAAAAGGCAAAATATCATAAATGCCATCCTTTAATGAAAGAGCCAAACATATATCTGTTGTATTTAAACAAAAAAAAATAAGAACACAAAATCATTGTAATATAAAAAATAGACTAGTGTTATTTAATCCCATCCATAAAGAGTTGAAGTGGATTAATTGACTAGCATTTATTTCTAACAGATCTTTTTCTGTTTACTGCCCTAAATTATGGAATAAATTGCCTTAGCATATAAAAAATAGCCTTACTGAGAAAACTTTTAAGAAGCAACTCAAAACGCATCTTTTTAAAGAAGCTTACAGTGTTTGACTTGGGTTGCTACCCAAGTCAAATACAACTAATCATTGCCAACCACTTTAAGTCGAAGTTTAGAGACGATAACATCCACGACGTAGAACCGTATTTCAGACAACCAAGAAAACTGAAAAGCCCTAAAACAGAGAAAGAGGTTAGAGCAAGCATTAACAACCTGGACAACGGCCGTCAGACAACATAAGTGGTGAATTCCTAAAATTTGCACCACATCTTATCAATAACAAAATTGCTAAGATATTAAACCAAACCTTTGAAAGACACGAAGACCTGAACACCAACGAAGGTCTCCTGATAGCTTTGCCTAAACCAGGAAAGCCAAAAGGACCACCACAAAATCTCCGCCCAATAACTTTATTGAATTCGATTCGAAAAGTGCTTTCAACCATAGTTCTGAACCGCATCAGACCAAAAATAGAAACCTACATATCCCACAGCCAAAGCGGTTTTAGACCCAACAGGAGTACTTCAGACGTGGTATGGGCACACAGATGGCTAAGCGCAAAAATCTTAAACACACCCAACCTTCAACTTAACATCACGGGAATAGATATGTCAGCTGCATTGATACTATTGACAGAACTCTATTACTAAAGACGCTAAGGGAATTTTTTAATGAAGACGAATTGCGTATCGTTCAATTCCTCCTTAGCAAAACAACGTGAGACGTAAAAATCAATGGAACAAACACCACGCAGCTATTCATTACCAACGTAGGCACGCCACAAGGGGACAGCCTTAGCCCTGTATTGTTTATAGTTTATTTAGTAAATGCCCTTAGAAACGCAAGGAGCAATGAGACCCCCCAACAAGTCCTCCCAAATGGAATCATATACGCCGACGACATAGATTTTGTAGGAACAGACCCACTAAACATAAATGAGATCGAAACATCACTCAAAAACTTCAGACTAAAAGTAAACGTCGACAAAACAGAACACACAGAGCTGAGAAAGGATAAGGAGGATTGGAAACTAACCAAGAAAGTAGGGTCACTCCTCGGCAGCAAAGAAGATATACAGATCACAGAAAACACTTATCACACATAGCCCTCAATAAACTATCTAACATATGGAACAGACCAGACAAAGTAAAACAAAAAACAAGGATTAAACTGTACAACTCTTTAGTCAAGTCCATACTACTATATAACTGCGGTACATGGGCTCTACCAACAACAGATGAAAAGAGACTTTTAAACTCATTTCACCGTAGACGAAGAATCCTAGGAACCCATTATCCAACTAAAATTACAAATCAGTCACTGCACAAATTTTAGAACTAAGGTGGAGGCTCTTTGAACACATTCTAAGGCGAGATAACTCTATTCCAGCAAATCTCGCAATGCTTTATTATTTCAACGAGAACTCAAATGGAGGCAGAGGAAGACCAACAACAACCCTCCCGATAACCCTGAACAACGACCTGAAAAAACTGCAAAACAAAGATGTCCAGCTGACAACAAAAGAGGACCTGCACAAGTTGCAAAAAATAGCATCGCAAAGACAGGAGTGGATCGCTTTCACCGCGGAAATAAAGAGGACAGCCGAAGCTGCGAGGTCGGATGACCAAGCTAGCGGAAGGCACTAAGTCAAGTAAGTCAAGTTACAGTGTTTAAGACATCTCATTATCTTTTAACTTAATGAAGAAGCAACTCAAAACGCCTCTTTTTAAAGAAGCTTACAGTGTTTGAGACATCTCATAATCTTTTAACTTAATTATTTTCACTGAATTTTATAGAGTGAGATAAGGGTAAATTGAGGTAATGAATAAATCAGGGATCACTGAGTGATTTTTTCTGGCAAGTTGCAATACCACCTCGCATTTTTAAGAATAATTTCTTATAGAAATTCGTAAAAATATATATATGCAATTTACAAAATGTATCTATGTACACCTACTTTTCTTTTTAGGAATTTGATATACCACATTTCTTTATTTCACATTTTAATGAAGGATTTAATTTTTTTAATATTGCACATCATCTTTTTATGTTAAATATGTAAAAAAAATTATCCTTTTTTTTGCTTTTAAAAAGAGCAAACTGCTCTTTCTGAATTAATTTATTTTAAAATTGTATGCGCCTAGAGCATTTTATATAAGATGGCAAATGGCGCTTTTACAAAATGAAACAAAATAAAATAAATAAATAAATTTGACAGGTACAATATCTAACCTCTGTCAAGAAAACTCTCAGTTTAGGTCTCAAACTTTTTTTTACAAAATTGGAGTTTGTTATTTTTTTTTTAATTGTTCATATTTTTCAAAATTCTGTTTTTGTATTTTCTTATTCATCAGCTAAATGATATTTTCTACTTAATACATACTGTATCCCTAGTCAAGAGAGTCGAGAGAGTGCTGGATTGGAATACACAGCAAAAGAAAAGAAGAGGCAGGCCATGAGGAACATACATAAGGGGACAGGAAGCAGACTGCAGACTCGAAAAGACTTAAAAAGTCATGGAACGAAGATATTAAGCTGGCCCAGGACATGGAAAGGTAGAGGCTGTTGGTTGGTGGCCTACATCCTGACATAGGGTGATGCAATGATGATGATGCTTTTTTCCTCACATTTTGTTTTTGTCCTCAAAGTTCTTAACAACTAACTCAATTTATCATTGCCAGCATAACATCTCTTAGGACAGTGCAAGATAAACATCACTTCTAAGTAAGATGACATTAGACAAAACTGGACTCTGACAAAAAGTGTAAAAATATAAGAAAGCTGTCTCACCTGGTGCACTGATTTTTGTATCTTCTGTCTTTTTAGGTTGGGTAGCTGAGGTCCCAGGTTTCCTGGTAGCAGATTTTGGTCTATCACTTTCTGACAAGTCATCATCATCATTATCATCCGACAAAACTCCAGCCAAAGGATCATCTGGGTCGAAGTCTGTTTTAATAAAAATGAACCTTACTCAGCATTACAGCATGAAAAATGAGCATGAGGAAAAAATAAGGGGGGGGGGGGGGGG
>BMAT01003620.1:217489-236432 GCA_019649035.1 Elysia marginata
TTGCCTATTATTTGCTTTCTGTTTTTTTTTTATTTTTTACTATCAACTATAAATGAACATGGAAAAAAATGTGGCTTACCTCCAAAGTCATATTTTTTCTTTATTTTTGGTGCAGTATCTGGTCTCTGCGTATTTTTCTGTCCAGGGATTAATGACTCGCTCGCAGAACTTAAATCTAAAAGAAAGGACAAGGAAAAGTGTTTGTAAAAATAAACAATCATGAGTCTACAAAGGAATATCATCTTGACATTGTTATCCTGTAGATACAGTACGGCTACAATCTGCATCAGTATTATTTTACTTGTAACATAAAATGATCTATTCTAATGTTCAAATAAAGGTGACTAATTCCTGTTATAAAGATCATATTTAGGAAAGTGCTTGACTAGGTAGATGTATGCCAGACATGTTATTACATCCTTGAAATATGTACTGTAATGTTTGAAACTTGTATCTGTAGAGTGGATTTATCCCACAATTCTAATGATGCTATCAAATAAAATTTCTGCAATGATGAGACAAATGAAAGTTATGTTATTTCAGTGTACACAATGTGTATTTTTTTAATGTTTTGAATCTTACCTGACATTTTGCCAGGAGCCGTCAAAGGTTTTGGTTCGTTAGGGATCTGAGAGAATGGGCCTGGAGATGTGCTAGCAGGAAGCGTGGACGGAGAAGGTGGCTTTACCGGTTTACGTTTCAAGCTGCCACGGGCACTTCCTGGAGGGCTAGTCGGGGTCTCACTTCGACTTGGAGACTAACAGGAAATAAGGGAAAAAAATAATAACTAGTCTGCTCTTTTTCATAAACATATTTTATACATCAAATACTTACATTTTGTATGAGTTTTTTTTTTTCTATTCAGAATTAGTGAAAATTTTGGGTAAAAATTTCCAGATAAAATTTTTTTTTTCAAAGCATATAGGGTTTTTAAGATGCTCAGACTTGTTCAGAGCAAGGAGAAACCCAAGACAGGAACTAGAAATCTCCTTGTTCATTACAGTTCCTATTTGCTTGTTTTAAAAAATCCTGGATCAACAATAGACAGAGTTTTTTGGAAGTCACAAAAATCGTTGGTATGTTGTTAAGAGCAAAAAATATATTAAAACCAAATGTAGAAAAAACACAACTTGATTCTGATTTGCTTATATATAATTATACAACTCCACATTACATTTTTTTAAACTTGTAAAGGGAGGCAGTGGCAATGTTTTTCCCCTTAAATCCTTCATGTTTAACATGTTATATTAAATGATGGAGCTTGGAATTGTGTCCTTTTATAGACTATATATGTCCATCTTGATGTTCTGCCTATATGCAATAAAATGAACATAACAACAATAGAAAAATTACATGGCCCCTTGTAGGAGATTTATTTCCCTTAGCTGGTGGGGTGTTCCTTCTTGGTGTTGTAGGTTTTCCATTCCTTTGGTTTGCTGAATTTTGAGATTTGGATAAGCTACCTCCAAATAGATCTGCATCCATATCATCAAGGCCCTAAAGTAAAAAAAAAAATTGAGAATTCCATTTCTTCAAGGAAAGGAATGATGATCATCATGCCATTCTAAAAGAAAGCTTGCCTGATACACCTTCTACTCATATCTATTTTAATCTACATACAAAGATAAGGCTTAATTGTTGAGACGTCATTTCCATTTTCCAAATGTTTGAAACATCTCTTGATTCATTCAAACATTTTCAGTTGCCTGTGACTGTCTTTTACTTTCATGCAAAAAAAATTCTTCGGAGTGGAGAAAATAATTTGAAATATTTTTGAATACCTATTTTTACCTGAAAAGTTAAGAAAAAGCCAAACATGATATATTTTTGTCAATATTATTAATTTTTATCATTGTTTTTAAAATGACTTTACTCCTTAAATATCTGATACTATTGTATTATTAAATGCCCTTAAAAATAGAACTTACTCCGATGGAATGAGCCACTTTGCTAACATCAGCCTCAGAGATATCTGACGCCCCATCACTGTCTGCCATCGCTGCCAGAGAACTATAAAAATTCTCATCCTTTCCACTGGTGCAGATAAAGAAGGATGGTTTACAAAGAAATAGACCCCAAAATAGACTCTTTGATATTTCCATAACTAATCAATTTCTTTAAAAAAAATGTAACATTCTATTTACAGTAATTCTCTTATTAAGAAAGGGTTCTTTCTTTTTCTTTCCTTTTTGATTAAAAACATATATTGAGAAAAAAATGTAACTAGCATCAAATCCCTAAGGTCTAGTAAGTTTCTGTAACAAAAATCTTCCTCCATACTTTTATTGTTAAGATTAGGTTTTAATTAATAGCTATATCTACGGCTGGATGCTTTGTTCACTTGTGATAAGTGTGCATGCAACCTTTGAAAAAAAAATACAAATTAAACCATGACTATGATGCTTTTTTGCCATAAACTTCTTAAAATCTATTTAAGGATTAGATTAGTGCCCTTAGATAACCTATGTCTAAAAGCCATATATAACAAAAGTATTTTATTGAAGCGAAGACATTTTAGATAAAACTACAGTTAGGTGCACATAATTTGAACATGGATCGTTCGAGTATCTGCTTACTTTGAACAGCATTTAGAATGTGAGGAAAACTTACCTTTGCTTTACCCCTTTGCCTACAGGTGTTCTCGTCCTAGCTGGCATCTGCAAATTAAGAGAGTTGGTAAAGAAAAAAAAAATGAAAATTCAACTGGAGCACTATCATAAGGACTTGAAAATGATCAGCCAAAAATGTAAAAAAAAACCAAAGTTCTACAAAACAACCTAAACTAAGCTGCCTAAAGCAATAGCACAACTTCAATAGAACAAAAATTTAAAACAAATAATAGGAAAGATGAATTGAATAGTATACCTTGACACTTTTGATTTCAATTAAGTTCACATGGTGTTCATATTTCTATTAGTCACAATTGTTCTAATTTTTTCAATAATTTTTTCAAAGCAAATTGAAAAGAGGCCGTATGTTTGGTCATTTTTCTGCAATTTCATCCCAGTGTTGTATTATTATTAGCGTTGATTCAAATACAGACAACTGTTAAAATAATTCAAGTGAAAGAGGTTATTCTATACCTGCTTAAGTGCAATGTTTTAAATTTTAGATGTTTAGTTCTTTTTAACGGGTAACAAACATCAAATTATGTATAAATAATCCCCTTAGAGTTATGCCTAGATTACATAGAAAAACGCTGTGTTTTTAAAATTGATTTATAAGGAAGGAGGCCTAACCTCGCTTTACCTCTAATTTCATTTTACTTTGGAACATATCACCTTAAAAAACTACAGAGCACAATATGGAAAGTCTAAATTAAAAACCAATTTTGCACAAACACTTACAGACTGCTCAGGTTTTTTCTTTGTGGGTGCATCTGTTCATAAAAAAGAGGAATTATAAAGAGTGTAACAGGAAATGAAAACAATTTACATACTAATTTGCCCTTTTCTTTTCCATTTTCAATCACTTATTTTGAATTAAAAAAAACAACTAATGAGTTTGAAACTTATAAAATTGCTTTCTCATAAACATCTGATCTAAAGTTTTTTAGAATTTCTATTAAAGTTTAAACTCTGCAAAGAATTTTTAAAAACAATTTGCATCTGTTTTTATGATCTCTCTTGGAAACCAAAACAAAAACAAACTCGACTAGATGTGTGTTTTTAATTTACTTGTTAGGATTTGAAAAGGGATATTTTGTAATACACAAACATTGTTGATTTTTTCCTGGAAATATAGCTTTCAAAACCGAAAACATATGATTGAAAAAAACCCATTGCAAATAAAGTTTGAACCATATAGCAATACTGAAACAATCAACAGTAGTACAAAGTCATACTCACTAGTGGATAACAAGTCACCGAGAAGATCATCAAGAGAATCATTATCTTTTTCTGTTGAAGAGAAGTAAACACAGGGGAACAACAACATATACAATTTAGTTTTAAAAGGAAAAAGTTAAAACAAGAACAGAGCTTGGCACATCAATGAAAAGAATTTTTGTTCTTTCAGTAATCATTTTCAGTAAGTCCGAAAAATAAATTTGTATTTAACAGGTTGTACTGTAATTTAACTGTAAAACAAGCACTTCATCAATTTGCAAAAAAAATATTCTACTCAGAGGATAATTACCCTGTAATAAATAAATGCTTATTACCTGAAATAAAATGTCTTACAACCAGTGCAAATGAGTCTGTTGTTGTAAATCATGTTTAGAAGCAAGGCCTTTAAAAATATTTTTTCTTTAGTCTTCTCTATATTTCTAATCAACAATCATTTCAGTATCTTTCAAACAAATATTCATAATTTTATGAAATTTTTTCTTCATATTTGGAAGCTCAGAAAAGTTCATTGTTCAAAATCGCAACCACTAAAAATGTGAACATTGTGAGACTCAACTTATTTGTACTGGTTGTGAGACATATATCAAATAAATATACTTACTTGAGGCTCTTTTAGATCCCGAACCCTAGAAAAAAAAGGAAAATGAAAAATAGGGGGTCAAAAAGGGAATTTAAATTTTAAGTATAAAGTAATTAAGACAAAAAAGGGTTAAAAAGGGACAATTAGTATTTATATAACCATGTTTCAATTTAGAAGTTGAATACATCAATGAATATTTAAAAAAAAAGATAATAAATTACATAATTTTTCTAGGTTCTTGATCTAGATCTACCGGTTGACATATCATGATATCTACATCTATTTGAAACGGCAGATTCTTTAGTTTATAAATATAATCTTAACATCAAGTCAACATCACTTACAAAATCCATCGTTCCTGTTTGTTGTATGCCGGGTATTTTGACTTGAATAATTTAGGATCTATTCATGTCAATATAATTTATATTGCAATCATATATGAGCAATCATTTCGATTCGGTCGAGTCTGCACTTGTTTTCATTGATCAGATAGCCTTTCATAGCCATTGTAAGCCGCCATGTTTTCAAACAATCTCGTTGCTGAGAAGCTATCGCGGTAAGCTCGAGAAATAACGCGAGATGTAAATATGAGTTCTTAGCAACCGAACGCTGTGTGAAAGGCGAAAACATTGCCTTGAAGTTGGCTTTTGAAATCAAATCTTGAAGGAAAACATTTTTAAAAGATATCCAAAATGACGGGTGGCACAGACGAGCCAATAGCCATGGAGGCACCTCACATCTACGTCGAAAGAACTTTAGCCATTATCAAACCAGATGCTCTCCACAAAGCTGAAGAAATTGAAGATATCATTCAGAGATCTGGGTTTGCCATTTTGCAGGTAGATAATCTAGATTCAGATCTAGATCTAAATCTATATTTCAGCTCTTATATCAACACATATATGTTGCACGTCGGCTAGTTTAGTCAAATTGTAGGCCTAATTTTTATATAAAAACCGATTAATTTTTTTAACGTGAAGTTGCTAACTATTTACAAAATTTGTGAAATAGGTCCATATCTAGAACTGCCAGCTTACAAAGTGTCGGCTGGCGGATTTGATTAGCCTTTTAACAGGAATTTCATTTTTAGCACTAAAGCTAAGGGAAATGAAACTTCTAATAGTTCTATGGTTAAATCTACTTATAAAAAAATTAGTGAGAGGAGCCCAAATTGTGGACCATTTTAGCACTGTTTTGATCTCAAAGGCCTAATTTGAAAATGAGAGATCTGTTTAGTGACATGTGCACTCAACCTGTATTGAAACAAAAAAGTCAATTTTGAAACCCCCAAAATAGCAAAAAAATGAATCTAATCTAGATCTAAATTTCAACCTGTTCTCTGCAGCTGTTATGGTGACTGAAACGAATTTAGACGTTCCATGTCTAGGTTTATATCTAGAAAAAAAGGGGCAGGGGGGGGGGCTGCAGCGGGAGAGGGAGAGACAGAAGAAGTAACAGCCCTGAAGATACAACAAAAGATGGAAAGGGAGAGGATAAAAGAGGTAGTGGAAGAGAAATTGGGGAGGAATAGGTTAACCATGCATCAAATTAAGACATCAAAGCTTAAATGTTTTTATCTAAATTTAGATTTATGAAGATCTACTAAAATGGGACCCAGGCAGAAAACTAAGTAAAATTTGTATGGTAAGCGAGATATAGAAGAAGAACTATAGAGAAGCTCTAGGAGAAAAATAGGCAGGGAGGATGACCTAACAAAGAGATTCTGAATGACATGAAAGAAGATTTAAGTTATAGACAGAGAGAAGATATATGTACAGAAAGAAGAAAATGAAATAATATAGATATGGTCTACTATGTGTGAGGATAAACAAAGGGACCAAATTTTCATACAACTCAATCTGTATCCTGACTTGCTGAGGAACACCACAACTAGTAGGCCTACTGTTTAAAAGTAAATAAATATAGGAAACATAAGAAAATGAGGCCAAAAACAGAAACATGTCTCTAAAACTGGCTAACAAAATCCAGAACCTTGTCACATGGTGAACTTCAAAGATAAAAGAAAAAAGTAAAACTGTTATCAATGGACAACTGACTGATGTCAAATTATAATGTTCAAGAAACAAAAGCACCTGTATGCAACCATGAAGAAAACTTGAGTAGAAAAAAGTGTTGAGAATGCTTGGTGTAATCCATAATCTTTGTGAACTTTAATAATATATATTATTAGTTAGTCAAAACCATTCTTACTGGTTTCTGTCCTGTTCTTTTTCTTCTTTCTGGGAAGATAGGTTTATTTGTAGTAACTTGATATATCCATGATTCATCTTCCATTCTATGTATGTATCTTAACAACTCTGCACTGTTCGACATACAGACGTACTGTTCCAAAAATGGGACAGAATGTACAGAGAAGGGTATATGAGTTTCTCGACTAGCCATCAAATTTTTATGTAGGCCTACCAATTTTATTGGCGGAGGAATTTGTTAAATAAAATGTACGTATGGAGTTTCATTGCCATAAAAATTTTCCCCAGAGATATTGGGTTTCCCTCAAAATTTTACTCAGTTATTTAAAAATGAAGTTACAGTACAGAGAAGCTTAATCAAGCAAAGGTAGTATATTTTAAAAAAGAGCACAAACAAAAATTTATCATGCTAAGCAAAGTTAAAATATAATACATACTCTATGAAATGTAAATTGCTTTTGCAACTGAATTTTCTGCTCACCAGAAAAGACGCGTCCATCTAACGCCTGAGCAGGCAAGTGATTTTTATGCTGAGCACTACGGCAAATTGTTCTTTCCAAGTCTTGTGGCCTACATGAGCAGCGGCCCCATCATCACATTGATGATTGCCAAAGACAAGGCCATCTCATATTGGAGAGAGTTAATCGGACCAACAAACACAATAAAAGCAAGACAAACACACCCTGAATGGTGAGAGAAGTCATGGTCATTCATATTTTTTCTTGGTGTGAGAAAAAGCCATGTACAAATTTCATTATTGAAGTACCTTATTGAGTCCAAGATAGATTTGTAAAAATTCTTTGTTTTGCTATATATGTTTCAGTTATAACGATCCATTACTACCACTTTGTGTAATTTCATATCAACATTTTTTCTCTGAAGAGAACAATTGACGAAGTTTTCAATTCATATATCTTTTACATGTGTTATCAAGAGTTTGTGAGGCACAACATAAAGTAGATTCTTCTATAAATTTGAATTTTTAAAAAATACCGTTGGTTTTCTTTTCAGTCTTCGAGCAATCTATGGTACTGATGATCAAAGAAATGCTCTCCATGGGAGTGACAGTTTTAGCAGTTCTCAGAGAGAGATTAGATTTTTCTTTCCAGATTGTAAGTAGTATTTATTATATTTACAATAATAATGCTTTTCTTGTTGGTTTTTAACTAATGTTTGTAGTACAATCATCATCATCATCATCATCAATTGAGCAATAACTTTTTTTTCGTTTTGTATGGTAATCAAAGCAAGAAAAAGTTCAAGAGTCAAAAAATAATTAGAGAATAGCCTTTTGTTCTTTTTTGACTATTATTTTATGTTACAAGGTCAGCTAGGGAGTGAGTCTCACAGGTGAGGCAGAATGTTTAAGCTACTTGTAATTTTATTTTTATCCAATATGTGTAGTGTTCCCACAAAATGAGCCTATATGCAGTGCCAGCTGAATAAAGAAAATACTGATCAAATTTTTACAAAAAAATTTTCCCCATAATTTGAAAGTTTATGGTGGTTTTCTTCATATCCACTCATGAGACTATTGTAAAAATGTTAAAGATGTGTTTTAAAGGTTGTTAGAATACGGTTGTGCCCTTTTGGCTTTTGCAATATAAAAACTTTAAGTCTAATTTTCTCCTTATCCATATTTTGAAAATTAGGCGACTTGAGTTCCTTGTCTTTCAAGTGCAATTACTCAGGGCCAATCAAGATAATAAAATAATTTTTACCACTTTAGAGAGCTTTTAAAGGCCTTTTCAATGATGCATGTAGCTTCATATCTCGAAATTCTGCATGTAGACTCATTTTGTGAGGCCCCTACATATATGCTACTCTATAATACAAAATTTGACTGGTAAAAACCTGGTGAAAGTTTCTTTCAGGTAGTATCAAATGCCTGTACACTTTTCTAACTTTGCTTACAATTTACACATAAAAGTATTTGGTGGCGATCGACAAACAGCTCATTCTCCAGATTGTGATTATCTGTGACAAATACTTCATATATATATCTATGCTGCTTTCAACACCATTATCATGGCTTTTATTAAAAGACTGCTAATGCATGAGATGATTAAATTTTAATCCCCCTGTACCATAAAACTAGAAAACTGACTATCTGCCAGTAAGTGCACTGGAGATATATATTTCGTGAGACCAGTCCTGATGAGTTGCATGTGAGCAAATTGAGTTTAATGACCAACTTTTAAAAATATTTATTCCTCTATTTTATAAATCAAAAGAAATTACAAGTTGAATATCTTTCCACAAAGTATTGATAACTACATATGCAATTTTTAAGGTTTAAAAGCTCAGAAAAAATGCAATTATTGAGAGACATTGCCATGTAATTTTAAAACTGCAACATCGAACTCATTTGGCCTGGTAGCAAGACATATTTTTTTCTATTTTTTTGTGTTATTTCTAGATGGTACTTGTTCCTGCATTGTGTGCCTAATTGTTTTTTCCTGCTTCTTCCTCTGCAGGCATTGTAGAACCTG
Source organism: Elysia marginata (assembly GCA_019649035.1). Lineage (NCBI taxonomy): Eukaryota > Metazoa > Mollusca > Gastropoda > Plakobranchidae > Elysia > Elysia marginata. Next base: position 226,620 of record BMAT01003620.1, read on the forward strand.
TAGCCACTGGTCAAGCAGCAAAAGACTATCTTTCAAAATTTGTGAATCCCACTCTTCTGAAGGGATTAACTGACCTAGCAAAAAAGAAACCAGAGGATCCTGTGGTTAGTTCCAACTATGGCTTTAAAAATAGAGGCTAAATATGAAGGGTTTCAGGACAAAGTGAGAGATATCCATTTAAAAATTTGCTGTGTTCTCATTTATTTTCTTTTATACAATTACCCACAGATATGTCCATTGTATCAACAGATACATTATATTTGATGGAATGGTATAAACATATGTTTGTTATTTAGCTATAGAGATTTTAAACGTATTAAAAAAAAAATACCTTTAATGTCAAGGTTATAAGAACATCATCCTTAGCTTTATCTATTTATTCTTTTGACAGTGTAGGCCTAGGCTACATATTCCAAATTCAACACTTTATTCTAATAAAAATGTGTTTACGCCTTGTCAAATTTGTATTTCATTTTTTTTTCAGTTGTGGTTGGCTGACTGGCTTTTGGAGAACAACCCGAACAAACCTAAAGTTCGGAACCCAATCATAGAAGAGGCATAAACATAAATAGTGGGCTTTAAAATCGAGATGATTTAGGGTATTAAAATTTAATATTTTCATACAATTTATCTGAGGCTCAAAAATATATGTCAAGTATACATGTCAGATGGTAGAGGCTATTTTCTAATTTGGCATGACAGTTTTATCTAGGGAAGCATTGTCAGAAGCTAATTATGACATACAAAACAGTGCCGAGTTTAACAAGACAACCATTTCATTGTAAATGTAGGAAGAGTGTGCATGCTGAAAGCAGTTCATGGGTTTTTTGTTCACTGTCTCTTTGAGAGTTGGTCAGATTATTTGACTGTTTTGCTATAACTAAAAGTTATGCATATATCATACATCACTTATCTTTTAGTTTTAGAGCTTCAAAAGACAGTGTTGTATTTTTTTTCTCCTTTTTCCAAAGTTTACCAAAGCCCTAAAACTGTTACCTCTTGTGGGAAAGAATCCTACCTGCTATTATCATTGCAGAATGTTGGATTATAACATTGATGAATCAACCTGAATTCTAAATCAGGAAGTGAAATGTAATATAAAAATAAATGCGCCTATTAAATGTGATTCGGCTTTTTTGTGTTACACTTGTCTTTCTCTTTTTTTCCTTTTCTACTCTTTTGAGATTCTCATTTTGTTGGCTATTTCAATTAAATATTGCAGGCCTAGTGTCACAAAGTTTCATCTACAATATATTTTACAGATGGAAACTTTTTCGAGTCTAAGTCCGTGTAATCTTACCACATGTTTATTCTTTCAACTCTGCAGTCGCCAACACATGTTAGTTTTTAAATTTTAAACTTTGAAAGTCAAATCAGCAGATCCAATTTTAATGAATTTCGTTTTTAAATTAGTTTTATGTTTGCTGAAAAACTAGTCTATCAAAGATGGTGTGGCATTTAGGCAATCTCAGGCAATAAAAAATTCTTTCATCTTGAGACACCACAAAATGTTTTAGAAAAGTACACACATGTGCAGTCAACTATTATTAAATTGATCGCCAAGGGATATTACAAAAAATACCAAAAAAAAAACTTTTATGTGCAAGTCCTTATAGTATCATTGTGGCCATGGAACGCAAAAAAGAACTAAGTCCACTGAAAATCAATTTAGCTTAGTTGCCTGTATTTGGTTTTCTTGCGAATTGATTTGAAATAGAATTATGTCTCAGAAAAAACCACACATGAACAGAATGAGTCTTGTTTTAGTTGTGTGTTTAAGAGAGAATGAGAAAGATTCATTGTTTGAAGTGTCATGTCACTGATATAACATTAGGTGAAGGCAGCCACTTCGCAATCAAATGATGGAAAGATTTTAAGGTGTGACATTAGCAGTGACTTAGGATTTAAGTTAAAATGCCCAAAATATGTTTCTCTGTAGTATGATTCTAACCTTTGAGCATAGCTAATCATTCTTAAAGTATGTTTGTCTCGCATCCAGGGTGAATGAGTTGTAAGTCCGAAATTAGGTTTTTGAGGAAACGTCATTTAATTTTAAACGTCCAGTTTTTCTTGTTTTTGTCTATATTTTATAGGAACAAAAGTTTGAATATTTTTCCATAAAATATTGACAGTTTCATGTAATGTTTGACTTATGGAAGCTTAGAAAAGGGCTTCTTCAAATTAGCAAGTTCTTTGAAGGTTATATTGCAACATCCGGGAAGCGAGGCAATAAGACTTTATTACAGCATCATTCTGTCGGCTATTACAACTGACCTGCCTTAAATCATTACAAACCCAATACTTTAAACCATACAATGATACATGCACAGGAGACTATGAACCCTGATTGCACCTGTTGATTTTTAGCAAGGGAAATTGTCTGTACAGCTTTTGCAATCAACTGATTGTTTTCTCCCTTTGACCTAAAACATCATGTATTTTATTCTATACGCTGCAGGGGTCCCATAAAATGTGTCTGCATGGGGATTTTTTAATATTGAGTCATAATGCATACACCAAAAGGAAAGGCCTTTAAAATCTCTTGAAGATGGCGACAAATTTTGATATCTTAATTGGTTCTGAGTTTTTTAACTTGACAAACATTGAACCAAAATGGCCTTTCGAAAAAATGGAGAACATTGGACTGAAAGTTTTCATATTGTAGTACATGTATTTCACATTGTATTTGTAGTAACGAAAGGACATTGCCGTGTTCTAACAACCTATAAAACACATTTTTAACATTTTTCGATGGTCTCAAAAGTGAGTATGATAAAGTACATTCAATTTATGCAAAAAAATTTTTTATTAAAATCTGACCTAGTGCTCGAAAATGCTTATGTTCTCATATCGCAACACTCGAGTGAGGTGCAGGAAAGGCAGTAGAGTGCCGTCAGTAATATACTCATGTGGTCGTGGTGATATTAATAAATGTAAGAGGAACTCATCAGAGGAAAACGTAACCCAAGTTGTTTTTTTCTAACTCACAAGTTTATGAAACGAACATATGTTGGCGTTTCAATTCTTCCAACAATATATGCCAAGACCAGGAGCGGTCAAGTTCAGAGAAAACTGTCACTTGCAGTTAGTGAGCATGATTGCTCATTATATTTACGTTCAGGTAAATTTAGTGACAAGAAGACTTCATAGCGGCACCAGTCTGTCGGTTGCCAAAATTTCTCATGATTTACAAAAAGAGGGTTGAAACAAACAAGAATTTAACTACCGGTAACGAAAATCTCTCCTCATACGTTAAGCAAGTGTTTCACCCCTTTTCTTCATTTTAGGCTCTGTTTGTTATGTTTCCTACTGTTTCAGCCTAGGGCCTAGACTCTGATTGTCCAGTCTTCTTAAATGTAAAGGTCCGTAACTATCTGTAAAATTTGACCTCTCCTTTTTCCTTTTTTTTGCTATGAAAGCTTCTGATCTCAATATATAATGCAATGAAATAAAAAAATATCGGAGGACCTAAGAAAATCTGTTTTCATTGCTTTATGTTAAGTACATTGCTAAAAAAAAAAAAGCAAAGTAGGTCCTGATGTTTGTTATATATAAAAAATAGTGCATTTTATTTCTAGGGACCTTTATTTCTTTAATCAGAATCGGTTACAAAGAAGTTTAGGCTTGGGTATGATGGCATCACTGCGTGGAAATCCTGTCAAAATTAAAGCAAGACAAACCTAACGCACAATGAATCTTGCTTTTGCTTTACCCTGCTCGTAGATTCCAATGCCGCTGTTGACCCTGAGGTCTTTGGAGGCCAGCGCGCCTCTTTGCGTCACCTCTGACTTTATAGACTCAGACTGAAAATGAAATAATACAAAAAAAAATGGTTTAACATCTGAATTTCGAAGCTTTGACATAAAAATCTGAAGAAAAAAAATTAAATTGAAACCTAGGAAACATGACGTGCTTTAAATGCTGCCGGCAAGCTTTATGAACATTGAGTGTGCTTCAGTCTAGAACATTTAATTTTAACACTGAAACACCAGCCTGATCAATCTCCACGTGGTTTGGGCCGCCACAGCACGGTGAACTCGCTCACAATAAACTTCGGGTTCGAAATAATTATGAACAATCCCAGAAACTCTAGTTTACAAATTAGATCTAGATCTGCGCCTTTAGATTTTATAAAGTAAAAAAAAAATGTCAAGAATAAAATGGAATTGTGGTGAAATTTTTTGAAGTTCGAAGAAAATAGGCCTACATCTTTAGAAATGTTTACTTTTACCTTTAAAGAGGAGTCTAACTTTTCGATAAGAAAGTATTTATTTTTCCGCTGATTACTATCATGTTTTCATAGTTGTATAATTTGAAAAAAAAAACAACTTTATGCTAATAAAAGTCTTAATAAAATATTTTTTCTGTGGTGAGAAATAGACATTCTCTAAAACGGATCTGAGCAGCTCCATCTCTTTCGTTTGCGGGACCACAAAGCTAATGTTAAATGACGCCAAACTGACACTTTACAAAATTACAAAACGCTTCTTTATACTTTAGCTGGTTTTACTTATTACCCTTGGTCCAACCAGTAGTTGTTCGATTCCATTACATTTTGTGAGAATTTAAGTGAGTTGGAATGGGGAAATAACCTCGCTAGACCGCTTTAGTGGGGGCAGTGAATATAAAAAGAAAGAAAATCCACAAGTGTGACATTCAGTCATTGTGGTAAAAAATGACAAACAATAAACAGGATCGTCTGATAACTGAAGCAACAGAGGCGGGGATGGCAACCGCAGAGAATACATGATGGATAGACCCGGGAGAAATAACACAAGATAGGATGGTGTGGAGGCCATTGTTGGCGGCCTGTGCTTCCCAGCGAGATAAGAGAAGAAGAAGAAGAAGAAGAAGAAGAAGAAGAAGAAGAAGGAGAAGAAGAAAAAAAGAAGAAGAAGAGGAAGGAAGAGGAGGAGGAGAAGAAGAATAAGATATGAATACATTTCATATTTTATAGAGTCAGAAAAAAGAAGCAACTGAATTCATAAAGGTGAAATGGAACGCTGTAGAAATGCAAGCAAGGAGATGTTTAAAATTTTAGATTTTATAGATTCTATAAACGAATGAAGTGGGTGTGTCCCCTCTCAGCCTCACGATAAAATCTACCGCTTGGCTAACGTTTTCACGAGGAGTTTGAGCATAAAATGCTGTTTAACTTCTATAGATCTGCCAAAATGTCGCTTATAACGCCTACGTATGTCCACAATGTCATACAGTTTCTGCTAAGACTTAGCAAACCACCATCAGCATTGTCATTTTACCATCATTGCCACCACCAATAGCATCCGTGAAACAATTATTAATTTCGCAATCCATGCTCATTTCAAAACCTTACGCCTCAACCTTTCACCAATCCTCTTCCTTCTGTTTGTTTGCTTCTTTATTAATAATAAAATGAGATGGGGAAAATAAACGGTAGCTTATGCCCCCCCCCCTAAAAAAACCCCATAAAAAACCGACAGATTGGAAAATAGCTGCCGCTTTGCCTCTATTGCTTGTGTCAAGGGACTTTCTTGACGCGACTCGTTCGGTATTCTTATTACAGTTCGCTCCTTTGTTCATAGGTTACTACTGGTTAGTTGATGACATCATGTTCTCCCATTCTCACGCATGCATTACAATCTATTTATTCATAAATTTTCCTCATTGAATACTATTTCTACTTTACTTAAACACTGCGCCCCATTCCCCCTCCAAGAAAAAAAAATTCAAACTGCGGAATTTTAATATTTAAAGTTAGGCCTACGGTATTGTTTATTAGACCTATAGATTATATCATCCGCCACCCCCGCAATAATTTGTGCAGTAACTGTTTTAGAGGGGTTCTAAACGTTATTAGAATTTATCGTATACAGGATTTGCGTTGCCTAAAGCTTAAAATTAATTGGAAACGTTACTGTAATTTGGGTTTCTGATTATTCTCTTACTTAGATTGAATGATTGAATGATTGAATGATTGAAGGGTATTTTTACAAGCCCAATTCCACTTCAAAGGTGCTCTCAGGGCTTGGGTCCCAATGACAATTTACGGGCTGCCACCCAGAGACTAGCGGGGATACCATGACTTAGCCTCAGCCGGTCACATTATACTGACACCGACCCAACCAGTAGGGGCCCGGACTGTGCTCGGCTGTGTTTCGAACCCGCGACCTCTTGGCCACGGAGCGAAGCCACTACCAACTGAGCTATCTAGGCCCCCTCTCTTACTTAGAAATTGCATTAATTTTGGAATAATTTGGAGCAGAACAAAGCTGTCAGGGGAAAATTTTTAATTTAGGCAGTTTTGTGGGTGCAGATAGATCTAGACCCGGATTAAACCATAAGTTTTCATTGCGTTAGCCTATGTACCAAATAATTTTCTGTCTACTACTATACATATAAGACTGATCAAAAGAAACACCATAGCAACTCAATTCTTTCTTTCTTATCTTATCTTTTTTTCCAATTATGACTGAACTTGCGTAACTCCGAAAAGCTGCTCTATAAAATAACAGTATGTAGGCCCATCTTTCACAGGCGCGGAAATATCACGTGATGGCAATTCTGTTTACAGTTATTGACGTTAGTGGAAATGCCACCTAAGCAAAGCAATCCATTTAAAATTCTTTTGGTACCTTCCCGTTAACTAATAGGGGAGTTGTTAAAATCTTTTTACCTTCCTCACCACACCCTTTGTTAAGCTGTTACTCGTGATGCCATCTGTTTTGCTCACCCACGATAGAAACCATAGATCAGAATGACGAATGTAGGCCTCTTATCAAATAGCCTATAATTATGCTCAAAGGCAAAACATTATTTCAAATTTCTGTCTTGTTTTAAATTTAAAAACGTTGAATTACTTAAATGTAACTAATCACATATACTTGTAGTTTCCAACAGCTTAAATATTTTCTTTGAAATTAATTTTGAACTGCGCCTTAACCCATTGCCATATTTTCCCACCCCTTCAGCTTTTCCCGTGACCCAAAAACCTACTGCTCGTCTGTGCTGCGACTAAGGTCAGATTGTGTGCTGTGTGAGCGTCAAGATTCTGTGTAACAAGTGCACACCGTGTTGCTCAGGGATTTGCGTACCTGACCAAGGGAGATGACTCAGGTTGTTATCTCGCGAAGTTGGAAATTCCTTAGCGAACAATTTGTAGGGGCAAAACTTTACAATCAACTTATACTTGAAGTAACCAAAATAAGATTTCTGGGGTCTGTCTAGATTTCAACGTAAGGTCCTTGATCTAGAAAAAGATCAGATTCTCATCTTCACGACTTCAGTCAACAAGGACAAGAAAAGCACCATGATCTGTTTTCAAATGTAAGGACGAAGGAATAAGGTAAGCTTGTAGATATAATAGTGGTCGTTAAAAACTCGTATGTATATATCTTTAAATGGTCTGTAACTAAGTAGATCTAGATAGCCAGATATCAAATTTAAAATTTGCCTTAGATCTAGATTCTGTTGGTATTAGACTTAAGAGCTCTCTTACAGTTAGGCCTACACCCACTTGCACCCAACCACCCAGGTAGGCCTATGAGGCTGTTTTAAATTAGTCCTAGGAAAGTCCTGAGGATTTCCACCCAAGATTTGGTTATGACCTTACCCAGTGCTACATGGCGACTGAATCTTAATTGATTTTAATTCCCATTAGAGTTCACTAGTTTGGCTCTAGACAAGTTTTAACTCTATAACAATGGCCGGACGCTGTCAACGTCCGGTGCACCATTTTATATCCACGGATGGACGCTGCCAGCGTCCGATGTATAGTCATAACTAAGAAGGGGAGAAAGACGATGTATGAATAAAACTATGACATAGTTTGACCCCGGATGTTGATTATTAAGAGAAGGTAAATTTAACTCTTTCAGCGATACTTGCTGCGATCTAGAAGTTACAACCGCACATGTAGATCTAGACTTAGATCTAGACCTAGAAAAATTACGTGCAGAAGTATGAGATAATTACATGGTTAAAGAGTTGAAGTAGTTTTCCTGGCTAATCCAAATCCAAGAAAGTCACCAAGACTAGTAGATCTACCTATCTCTAGACTAGAATGATCTAGATCTAGAGATCTAGTCTAGTTACAACAACTTCTTAATACATGCGGTGTTTGGAAAATGTGTTAGCCTAGCGGAAAGGCACAGCTGGTACTTAATGGGGACAGACAATTAATTTGTTAACCCACAAGAAACCAGACATTATAAACTCACAATTGAGACTGAATGACAGTTGCTTCTGTTTATTAAAGAACGAAATAACTTTAAAGAGAGAAGGCCCTAGAGAAGCTTCAAGAAAAGAAAAGAACTTAGAAAAGAAACTAAAAAAACTAAAAAAAGGCGTAGGAAAGACCTAGAAAAGACTAAAAAACCACTAAGAAAAGACCACAAAAAGACCACCCAAGAGAGCGTCATGGAGCCGATGACGTCACTCTGAGGGGGGGAACATAATAATTACGAAAATAATCTTGACGTAAATATTAGAAACATATTGAAACATGTAGGCTTACATGCTTGCTAGAACAACCAACAGTGTTGTGTAAAAATAGCGAATAATAGCGTACATTGTTATGTGGATAGATATGTTCCATGAAATAAAAATGATTATTGAAAAGTTATCATACAAGGGGAAAAGAATCCATAACGAGCGAATAAGAAAGTTCAAAACCAACATTTATAGAGAAGAGGTAAATAAACGAGTGAAAGCAAAACATACAGTTTCATAACCCTTGGTGTGACAGCTACTGTACTCATTAAAGCATTCCCGAGCTCAACCACACATACGCGCTTCTGTTGCATTTATCATATCAAGAAATACAACTTATTATCTAAATAACATGGCTTAGAATAGAAGTAAAGAGGAATGATTATGCTTTGGTTCGTTGCGTTAAGCTAGCGCAGTTTGCTGTCACTTAAGTTTTTTTATACTCAACCAACAAATGGGTTGCCAAGGAATTAATAAGTAGTTATCATCAAAACAATTCCTCAGCTCTACTGCGCTCGCAAAACAGGCCCACCGGCAGGTATCCCCAAAGCATGACCATCACAGTCACATAAGGACCATGGTCAAGTATCAAAAGAAAATTAAAAAAGAAGTTAAGAAGGCACACACTCACATACATCTACGCGCACATACATCACTCCGCCCCATGAGGGAGGCTAACGGTGGTCCCCAGTCTGGAACCAGTCAGGTGTGCATGTCTAAAAATAGCAGCTGCTGCACCCAGGACAGCCAGTGCGCTAGGTACCGGGCTCAAACCCATACTGCGTGACAATGACATGAGTCATATAACTTAAGAGACGAAAACGTGTCACACCAGAGTATTAAGTAAATTAAAAGTAAAGTTAAAACAAGAAACAAAATATGACCGGTAATGTTAAACACATACAAACACCTTGACTTAAATGAACTACTCTCTGTCCATTAAGCAGGTGTAAGAGAAATGTGTGTGCGTAAATGAACAATGGGGCCGCCGCCGGCCGCTCAAGCGCCATGTGCGTTTATACATGCAGTCTTCTGCATTGTTCATTTCTGGTTCGAATCAGAATCTAGAGTCTTAAGTAAATTTTAGAATATGTTGTTTTTAAATATTCATTTTAATTCGTTATCTATACAAATAATTTGTACTTACACATTTCTCTCAGAAATTCCAAGACACGCTTCGAGTTAAAACTCGCACGACTTTCCTTTGTCATCATCACACTCTCTCTCTCGTCGCAACTTACAGGCTTGGTGTCGATGCACAAAATGCACAAAGAAAAAGTTTGTTTCAAGATGTTTCCAAAAGGCGACCTACTCGCGCAAAACCTTACGCTGTTAACGTGGGTG
>BMAT01003620.1:238633-253981 GCA_019649035.1 Elysia marginata
TGTCTATACCTTTTCAATTTGTGTGGTCCAGGGAAACAATTTTGGTTGTTATTCTCTCGTTTTAATGTAAAGGGAAGTAACTAGATCTAGTAATTTTTACTACTTTCTATAAATGTACGCATCTCCTAAACTCGTGCACACTATTTAAGTTTCCCAAGTGCTGGCGGTTAACCGGATATTATTGTATTTTAAGCTGCATTTAAAGCTAAAAAATTAAGATTGAGATATGATTTAATTAATAAGTCTGTTATTTCTGTTCAGTTATAACTAATACTAAAAGGTTTTTTCATAAAACAAGGGCTTACCACTTCTTTCATATAAAAAAGAAAAGAAAACAACAAATAAACAAAAATACGAATATGTATACACATAATAATTCAAATTTTAATATACAGACATTTGACATCGTTTCATAGTCATCAAAGAAAAGGATGAACATTCTATTGTTCATTTGTTGCTATTGTGGTTTTGATGACCACTCAATTCATTTTTTCAGTTTTGTGAGAACATAGTGATAGATCTAAGTTGTTAAAAAGCAGAATCATTAGAATGTCCTTTGACAGAGAACAAAAGTACATGAAATTAAATTTTAGGAGAATATTGGCAGTACCCATTACCCATATTTAATGAAAAGGCAATAAAAAACAAAGAGCAATGTTTGCCATCCCTCCAGCGACATCAATTTTATGATCAGTTGCAAGCGGTGCATGTTTGCTATCATTTTGATATAATTTGAGGCTTTGAAAAAAAGTATGTCAAAAGGTCATAAATCTGCCTTCTTTTTTTGCTATGGTATTGCTCTCCAATAAAATATGTCCACCATCACAAACAACAGAACCATGACCTTTTGTCACAGCATATTTTTGTCTGAAAGTGGGTGTTTGAGTGCACCGGGCACATTGTATTTATAAATGATTTTCTTGACTATTGATATATTGATACTCCAACCATGCTTTTTTTGTTTTGTTTTGCATAAAAAAGACACTTCAACTGATTAATTGGAACCAAAGTTTGCTTCTTCAAAAAACAATATTCAAATTTTAAAACTTTTTTCCCAGTAGGGTGCACCGGTTTAATAGTCATGAATTCTATAAATAACTTATCCTTTTTTCCCACAGAATTCCCAGACTTGCCGATCTGAACAAGCAATGGGCATTTCTAGGAGTGGTATCCCTAGGATGTCTGTGCTGCAACATGAAGACAAAAACAGACTTAACCTGCACTTCAAGGTGACCCTGAGGTCTCTAGCCATGTTCTCCCACTGAAGGAAATGTCTCGCGGAAGAAAAATGCAGACAAGTTTCCCCTTTTCACGAGTCTTTGTGCTCGGCATAATCTTCTTCTTCTTTGGTCTTGCCAGTATGGTAATCTCAGTAGTATCGTTTGTGACCCAGTCCTGGGGCCATTATGTTGGAACAGGCATGTGGGGAGGTGCCATGATCTTGATGTCAGGCCTGTCTGCAGTGTTTGCCTCACGACTCAAATCTGTCATCAGCATCAAGACTTTCTGCTTGTGTTCAACTGCGGCCACCGTTTCCTCTCTGGCTATGCTGATTCTATCCGCAGGCGGTCTCACACTAAGCAGTGGTTTCTACAGCCGACTTGACCCTCCAGGCTATAGCAAACGAACTTCAAATCTCATTCATGCTTCACTCCTTGTCATTTCTGTCTTTTGTTTGTCTGGAAATATCCTAGCTGTGATTGTCTGTTGTAAATATTTATTTTTTGAGCATTATAATAGATCAAAGCATCGTCATAGGCATAGAACTCCCCTAAGAGAAGGTGCCTCTCGAGCGTCCAATTCGTTACGAGGGGGAGGCCCAAACACCGTTAGTTTAAGGGCGTCAACAGATAGTAGAACTCCATTACAGTGCAGCGAGCCATCACATCGCCGGCACTCAGATCATGTTGATATTAATCTTGTCCATATGGAGTACAGGCGATCTCACAGAAGGTCTGCCTCTGATCAGCAACAGGCCCCACACACTCGCAGACACAGGCAGTGCCCAGGTCACACCCAAACCAGGCTGAATGTTTTGTCTCCAGACACAGTGGCTGTTGCCAGGTATAACGTAGACAGGAGAAAGTCTCGCACTAAGGTATCAGGCCATCAAACGTCACAGGAAATGAGGGCAAATAGTAAGGAGAGAGATAGACTAAATATTGAACCTGCTAGACAAGTAGCCATACCTAGTAGGCAGGCTTCAAACCACTTTTTACATTCTTGCATACCACGGAATATGTCTTCTGCTATTCCCAAGATTCGCTTACCTACTGAGTTTGATGAGGAAGAATTGCCTCCTTATGAACCAATGGAGACACCTCAGTCCCAAAATGATCATCACAATATTTCAACTGTAGACAGTGGGGATGAGTCAGACACGGAAAATTCATCCAGCACTGAGGCCCATAGTTATGATGCAGATGCTTCTTGTTTAGACGGAGGCAACAGCAGAGCAGAGACTGTTCGCATGGTTGACTTGCACCGCCATGGTAATCAAAGAGACAATCTTTTGGAGCATACAGAATTACATACTAATCATGAACAAATGACCAGTTTCATATCGCCTCCTCTTTCTCCACCTACTAATTCTGCATTAGTTTCACCTTCTGTTAGGTCACAAAACCATGAAGGGATCTCAGCTTCTGCTGAAGATTCCCATTCAATTCCATTGACTGTAAATGGGGAGGAAGTAAACCTGATATCTATGAGTGTTAATACTGGAGAAAATACTTCAGACTTGTTGCGACCTAACCATTGTGTGCTTCGATTTGCCGTTTCGTCTCATCCAAGTGATCCATCTGGAGAGTATGAGAGATTGCTAGCTGTGTCTCCTGAAATTTGTGCCATCAATGGAGAGAGTCCATCACCCATCCCCACAGAAGAGCACATACTGCATGAAGTCAGTGAGAATTTTTATGAAAACGGCCCTTGTTATGAAAACTGTCAACATGTTGGGAAGGCCTTGAAGCTGAACCAATTGTCAAAGCCATCTGTGCCATCTATGACAAATGCAGGGAGCTGTAAAGAGCCTGAAGTGATCACAACCAGCAGTGTGATGTCTTCCGTAGAGAAAGCCTCAGTCTCAACAACCTGCACGGCAGCCGTTTGTGTCTTGTCTCAGTCAACAGCGCAAACCAGTGTTTCTTCCCCCACTTCTTTTCACAGCAACATCAGCTCATCATTTTCAGCCTTTAAACCTGTGGGTGCTTCATCTATTTCCTCTCCCCAGAACACTAGGGTAATCACGCCTCAGTCCTTTCCTCCCTCTGATCTGCCTGATGTATCTAGCCCTCTTGTGGATGGAGCTGTGAAAGTCGAGACCAGCAGTGGCCGTCTGCATACACCAACTGAAAGCTCCGCCTTACTTTCTCAAAGGTACAGAGAGCAAGGAGCAAAGCCAAAAACTGTAAAAAGTAAAGGAGGTCACACCTCTTCTACCAACGATAATGCAAATTTGTCATGGAAAAACATCCCACTTCCCTTCTCCTACAACCATACAGATTGTGTCTCTTGTGATTCGGAGGACAAACTGCCTTCAAAGTTTATACCTTTCACTGATCCTCTTAAAAACACTAGTTTGTCCCCTTCGTCTCATGCTCACCTATTATCTAGATCACCATCTTCAAACTTATTTCAGTCACAGGCTGATTCAAACGGGGATTGCACAACTTCATTCAATGCAGTGGCTCAATCTATTCTCTCCCCCTCATTGCAAACGAGTAGGCCTATCCTTGAGAACAGTGCTGCAAGTGCAACTACCCTTGCGACCTCTCAGGCTACAAAAAAGCATTTCTCATCCTTTCGAGAAGCAGGAACTCAGGCAAACAGTCCTTTACCCTCAGCTCAAGTTCTCTCAGGTGCAACAGGAAGGCAGAGTCAATCACTTTTACATCACAGGAGAGAAGAGCCTACAAGAACTGACCTGTCCAAAGAGGGCACCCCTAGTACCAAAGCTCACCAGAGTTCGGGCACTCAAACCAACTGGAAACCAACCCTGGCTATTGGCACTGTGGCTTTAAGGTCAACAAGACTTGGGCCACGATTCCATACAAGTTTCTCCTCAGGCAGAAATGGAGATAAGTTTTCATTATCAAATGAAGGTTCGAATGGTGATGCACCTCCAAGGTTTATGCAGCTTACAAGAGAAAAGTCTGGGGGCATGAATGGAGAAGCAAGCGCAGAGGGTAGAACTAGGGCATCGCGTCCACTCTCCTTCATACCTCTTTTGACCAATGCATCCTCCCCAACATCCTGCTCTTCACCCCTCTCTGTACCTGTACAGCCATCAAGTCTCTTGATACGACAAAACCCTCTCATCCAACTATACCCTCTGCAACCGCAACAGCCCAGGCTTGGTGTACAACTTCACCAACGACGACAGCAGCAGCATCAACTTCAACATAACATAGAGTCTCAACAGCTGCAACACCAGCGACAGCAAGAGCAGCAGCTGCAGCAACAACAACATGAACAACGGCAGCCGCAGCAGAATCACCAGGACCAACAACAGCAGCAACAGAGACATTCCCCACCACTAGCACAAGATCCACAACAGCAGCCTCCTCTGCAGGGCTTACAACCACAGCCTAGACAACAGCCAGTAGCAGTTCAGGCGGTGAACATTCAGAATCCTAATGACAGACAACAGCTGAGAAACGGAAGACCACTTTTCTCTGTTTTGCTTTAATTGAAATGAGTGTTTAAAACTAAGGTGAAATGAAATTTTTTAAGATCTCAAAAGAATATTGCAGGTGAATGTGTTAAGGTCTCTCCATATCATTTGCTTAGTGTGCTCAATCTACTTTACATTCTTGATTTGAAATTAAATGTAAGGTTTGCCACATTTAGCATTTATAAGAAAGAATTTGATCTAGCCGATTAATTTTCCAGCTCTTTGGACTAGATGTTTTTCAAAAAGCTTTGCTTATAATATTTTTGTATTTTCAAAACTCCATATTTGACAACTGCAGGAGCAATGAGAATTATTGTTATAGAACTCAAGAGATTTAATTTTCAAAATCACTGTTTTTCTGTTTATATGGGTCAATTTTATTTTGTCAGTTACTTTGATAATGGAAACAGAGCTTTCTGAAACACAAAACAAATAAAAAAAACCATTAAGAAATTGCTAAGAACCACCCATTATCCAAACTTCTCAAACCTTCATGCACAATGCAACTGTAAAAGACATCATTTTCTCACCGCTCCACTCTCTATACCCGCATGAGAATTTTATTTCTTAGAGGACTAAGAGAAAGAAATATCCCACCAGAAGGTTGTTATTCTGCAGGCCTATGTCAATTGTAAGATGTTTATTTTACAGTACAGGTTAGTGAGACAGGAATTTTACTCTAATTTTCAATAAAAATCTACTTAACTTTTGAAATAATGACAGCAACCTCCTATGAGAGTTCTGGAGAAAAGAATGGTCTCCTTAAATTTAACTGCAGTTTTTTAAAAAAAAAGTTGAAATAATCTTTTACTTCTGATGACCGTAAAAAAGTAAAAATAATAATAGAGTTATTTTTTAAACTTTTGGACCCGTGAGTAAGACAAGGGCTGTAATAACTTACATTTGCATGGCATGTGAAGTACATCATGGTCTTCAGAGAACTGTAAAATAACAAGCTAAAAAATTCAGGAAAGGTCACTTTAAAAATAATTCAGAATGAATACAATTATTTGAGTTGTTCTTCTTTCATTTTTTTTTATTAAAAACTGCTAGATAGATTTAATGCAGATTTTACTTTTTAGCTTTATAAAGATTATGATTTTCCCCACCTGAATAAGTCGTCAGTTTTTTTTTTTCATAAGCCCTGCCGTTGGGAAAAACTGGGTTTTCAAATCCTTTTAATTCTTTTTGTTGTGTAGATGCCATTAAAATATGTCATTTATTCTACAGACTCCTTCATCTAATTCTACAATTGTCAAAAGATGTGTTTATCCAGTTGCATTGCAACCCTCCCATACTGAATGCAATAAATGAAGCAAAAGTATTAATATGAATTTTACATTTTGATTTTGTGTTTGCTTAGATGTCGTAGATACTGGAACCTAAATTGTAAAAATTAACTGCTTTAAAGGTTAATGAATGACTAATTTTGGACAATATGTGTGTGTACATATGATGTAAATTGTTCATTCATAGTAAAGTATAAACAAAAAAATATGTTGAACTTCGTTGTGTGCCTTCTGAACAAATCATGCAGGTAAAGTCTCCACAGTGTGATTGAATCTCAAGCAACATGGGACTTGTTTGTTTCAACATTTCTATACTTTTCACTTTTTCTGATATTAAAGCATAAAAATTATGAATTATGATTGCAACAAAATCTTTTCTTTTATTTCACATGTAAAAACTTACATCAGAATTACTGAAAAAGAACCATACGTGATTCTGAATGCTATGATGCCTGCCAAAGTTCTTAATGCCTACATTTATACTTTCTTATACAATGTATATGTAATTCTTTGGTACTAATAGGGCCTAAATTATGCAAAATGTATTGTTTTCTGTTCTATGAATATGTATACATGTACTTTTTCCTGAGCATTTGGATGTCACCAAACAACTATGTGTACCGCATTCTATCCAAATGAGTTATATGTCAAACAGAGTTATTTTGAGATATAAGCTTATTTTAAAGTTTAGTGGATGTTCAGAAATAATTTTTTGTGTGTTAATTCTAGATATTGGGGCTAAAACCATTTCTGAACAGTTTTTACACCTGATTCATGTTAAAATTTCATGTTTTATGTGTTAATTTTCACTGGAATGGTTACTAATAACCTTTTCAGTTACATCTTTATATTTGCCTAAACTTTAAACTTAAAGGCAGTTTTCTCCCCTTTCTGAAATTTTACAAGTCCTTACCCTGTTGACGTCAAACGTTATTACTTCTCACAGAATTATGGTAGAGCTGTTCTGTTAGTTGTATTTGACAGTAGAGAAATATGCTTTTTTGTGATTGCAAAATCTTAATAATATTTTCCAATTTCAACTCTAAGACCCATTTTGACTGGTTGCAAGACAAACACAACTTGAGGTTTCCATAACATTTGATCGTTGATGGATTGTTAAGGTAGCTTGAATTATGGCATATTTTCTTTTTTATGGAAATCAAAGTATTACCCAATTTCAAGGAAACATGACTGATAAGAGTTATTGATTTATAGAGAGTCTGAGTTCAAGAACCTTGCTTCTCTCCCTATTTCAGCCCTAAACAATTAAGCTTTATTTTCAAAATGAGTAAACAAGCTACATGTAATACAAAGCTCAGAGCTATCTGCAACCTAACAAGATATAATTGAGAAAGAGCCAAAAAGCCTGCGCATATTATCATATGCTGTGAAAATGTGATGTTTCTATACCTTTTCTCACCTCTCTCCTCTCTCTTCTTGTAAAAATCCAAGACTCTGAGACTGCCCTAGGGGATTGGATTTGTGACACGCAACTTACTCCCCTTTCAATGAAATCCTCTTTAACCTTAAGGACGTTTGAAAAAAAAAGAGTTCTTATGATTGGGTTTCACTGTATGAACAAAAAATTTACATTTAGAAATTGCTTTTTTACATAATTGAGACATCTTTTGTCAGTGGAAACAATTTGTTAGTGATTAGAAATACAGATGTAGGATAAATGCTTTTTTTTATTATTCGAGGTGTGTTTTAGAATCATTTGTAACTTTTTTACTGCCTCTTTTACATGTATACTCATTAATTAGGCCTACCTGAGTTGTGAAAAGCAGTTGAATAAGAATTAAGATGAAGCAGTTACAGAAAGTCCCACTTTTTATTTAGCTAATTTTGTTGTAATTGTATTTAGCATGATAAGCAGTGACAACAATTGGTTGTGGTACATTTAAAAGCACTTTAAAAGACTCATCTAACAAATCTTGTAACTCTGGGCACTAAATTGAGTTGTATCCCTACAAAATAAGTTGAGTTGCTCTGATGATAAACTTTAAAAAAATTGACACTTTATTTGTGGAGGTAATACTAAAATAACTCCTGAGGGAGGCAAAGAACCGAGTGTAGAGATCCTTTCCTAAGGGCTAAAAATTAAAACTAACCTGTCAAACCAGAGATCATACCTAGGACTTAGAGGTTCATAATAGGGATGGGCTTTCTCAGAGTTAATCCTTAATTCAGGATTTCTTTTCATTTTGATTTTAAAGAATCCTGATCACATTTTTTTACCTCAATGATCACAGTCAGAATTACCCCCCTTAGGTGCAATAGCACAGAAATTTCAGTAAATTATATTATTGACTATGATTACCAGACTTGTACCATTTGTTTACTGGTTGCCTGTGGATTGCAATAAACTTGGAAATGGAAATGATGATTAGTAGGAGCAAGATTTTATAAGCATGTTATGTACTGTGCGTCACAGCCGTTGTAGCCTCAGGATTTTTTTTCACAAGTAGTGCCCATCCCTTCCTAAGCAAAGTGTCTACCACCAGATCACAGCACCAGACAAATATAATGTGAGTATTTTTTTTAATTTTTGGAACAAAACATAATCATTTCAGAAAGGTTCTGTGCATGGGACTGCTCTGTTCAAATTTAACTTAGACATGTACTCTAAATGTTTTTATTATCTTTAGACCTACAAATTTACAGATATAATCTGTCTCATGTATAGCATCATCAAACCACCTGAGATTTTTCATTGCCTAAGCCCCAACATACTTGTAGTATTGTCAGGGTACAAAAAATTCAGTAACTTAAACCAAAATGTGTGTGTATGCCTACCATAAAACAAAACGAACCTTTTAAATAACAATAAATTTGTTATTTTTAAATTAATGTTGTGATTTAAACTAAGTCTTATATGTAGGTGATGTAAAATATTTCTTTAAAATACTTACCATTACAAAATAATACTAAGACTAAAAATATAAGTATTGGGTATATCTGGCCATGTTTCTTGTGCACGGTGGCAGGAGCTTTTTTTTTGTACTACAGGTTCTATCTTTTTTCTGGTTTTTACTATTCTAGGTTTAAATTTTTGCCTCAGGTTGTAAATCTATTTTTATGAATTACACCATGTATTGATTTACAAGTTTTACATTTTGTACCTTTTAACACTACGGTTGTTACTATAATTATTATTAGGTGGTGTAATGTATTGTTTGTACTTAAATATATACACTCACTCAGTTGTGAAAGTATAGTTTATGTATATATGAGTTTATTAAGGCAAGTGCATTTTACCGGTACTTTTAATTTATGATTAGTTTGATTTTTGAAGGTTTTCTTATTTTTTTTTATTTGTGAATTTTGTATGTTAAGTGAAATTTCAACAAAAATGTAAAGGACAAAAGGGAAAACCAAATATCACCTGAGTTCTTGTTTATTGTAACTCCCAAACTAATATAGAATGGTAATTGTGGTGCCAAAATGTTTTACAACAATGCAGATAATGAGATGTATAGAGCAACCCAAACCAAAGAAAATTGGAACTCGGGTAACATGAATTGATATTTTTAAAATCAGCTTGGTTGAAAGGAGACCTAATGCACACTAATAAAGATAATTGATTGCTACCCCCAATTTCTAACGGTTTAAAAAAAAAACCAGTTGATCCAGTCAAGAACTTAGGTGACAAAAGTAAGCTGTACTTACTGCTGCACCAGCTAAAATATAAGTAGTTGATTTACACACCATGTATCTCTACAAAATGCCACTTGTTGCAAAAGGTTAAAATTAAATCTCACTAAATTGTAGCAACTATGTCTGATAGTTTTGCTCAATATACATTTATCCATTTGGTTTATAGTCTGCCTCATTTTTTACTTACATTTTTAGAGAAATGTACACAATTTTCTTTCTTTCTTTTTTGAAGACTTACTACTTAAGTTTAATACAGTTTGGGGTAAAAACATGTAGATCTACAAAATCATAAAATGCATTATTGGTAATGATTGTAGCAGTTGCATTGTAACAACAAAAAAAAAACATATGAGTACTTCATAAGTTCATATTATGTATTTTAACAGCTTGATTCATATGATCTGAAGATAGTATGACAGGAATGTTTAGTTTCTAGTCTTGCCCTTTACTGGAGTTTATTTGGTTGTTAAGGTGGTAGTAAAGGATCCTTTAATTGGAAAAATAAGGGTCATGTAAAATAGCATAGAAAATACTTAGACTATTTAAATGTGGATAAGTTATTGATGTGACAAGACTTTCTGGCTTAACCTATGCTAAGTTTTCCTTGGCTGAAATAAATTGTTTCCCTTAAAACAAAGTTTGATAAATTTATTCTAAGTGTAATTTTCAATTTAACATTTTTAAAATCAAAAGTTTTCTGTCATAACTAACGATCATTAAGACACAATACTTGAACTGTTTTTTTTTTCTAGTGAAAAAACTCACTGGAATAAAAGTTTTGCAAAAGCTACCTACTCTAACTTAAGTTAATTAGTTAATGGCATTATTTGATGACCTGTGAGCCTGCCTGTGGATTGATGGATGCATACATTTAAATTAGGCTAATTATGCATATTGGATGGTTTTATCTCTGCATACTTGTGATTTCAAAGCTTGATTTTAAATGATTTTGCATGAATGTATTGAAAACCATGCATTTTTCTGTATAGGTTTATTTTCATTTGTAAATAATGTAGAACAAAAAGGCTAAGATGTGTGTTTAATGATCAAAAAGAGGAAAATATTCATTAGTGCATCTCTTTTTTTTGTATGTAAGATTTTATGAAAACCAGTACATAATGTATACAGGCAATACAATAGACACTTGGTTATAGCTGTAATAATATTAACTTTTTTAATTTCATTAAACCTTAGTAATTGCGTGCCTTGATATCAAACATGCTTTTATGTGAGAATACCTTTTTAACAGACCTGCATTTTAATGGAAACTATATCAAATACATAACTTATTAATAAGAATAACCTGTGGTACATTTGTTTAAGCTATTTCCCTATTTTATGTGCCTTGAATTTATCAGAAAAAGTTGGGTTTTTTTTCATTCATTTGATACTCAGCTAAGAATGCTTAAATTCCTCTTCCAGCTCTGGGACCTGCCATCTCAGTTGCATCATTTGCTCTAGGTCTTATTATTAACATGAGTGCAAATTATTATCAGTCCATGCATTCATCATTTATCTGTTTGAAAGAGAGTAAGAATACAGCCACCCTGGCATTTAGGGGGACATTTACTCAAGGCTGGGATTTTCAGCCTGTACGACGGTGGCTTTGGCTTCATTACTAACAAAAGGATAAGTGTTGCTGTAGTAACCCCACCACGAGTAAGTGTCACTGTCTGCCTGTTGGTCCTGATGCCAATATGACTATGAGGATGGCACATGTATACTCACCATAGTTTTATGGATGCATTATATTCATCATCCTCTATATTACGGCAAAATGAGATGTGATTGTCCAATTCTTCAGCACAACAAGTATCCCCTACTACCAGTGTCTTGAGAATCAGCCAGCTTGGAAAATCACTTTGAAAAAATTGCCTTTTATCTTTATTGGAATATTTTCATGTCAAACCTGTTTGTAGTATTGTACATTTTTCTTATTCTCTTGCATCGCCTTTGTATTCAGCTTTTACAACAATGGTCATCATGATGCAATACTGTTATGTGAGCCAGGTTTATCACAATTGTTCTGAAACCTTACAAATCAAAATAACATTCACCGTATTATTTCTTTTTCCAGTAAAGTTCTAATCTGCTAAGCTTTAAAACATCCTATTGAAAAATATACTTGTGTATTGAATGTAAAAGACTCTTTATAGTTTGTATTGCATGTTCAGGCCAGTTACAATGTATTATATTTGCTTTTTCATACATATTGCTTGATACAAAATGTAAAAACAGTTGTAATTTTTTCCAACTCAAATAAAGAAATGGCATTTTTTTTTTTTAATTTAATTTTAAATCTGTAAAGAAACTATGCAATGGGACTGTTCCTTGAACCTTATAAAAATTTTCTAAGAGTAAGAGCAATGGTGAGCTTTTAGGGTTAGAATCAGATTCAGCACTAGAGTTATATGAATAAACTACCCTGCCCAAAGAATAGTTTTCTGGTGATCCCGCTTTTTGAGTTTTCTACACGTGAGAGACTAGTCTTGAAACAGGCCCCTAGTGATGTTCACAAAAAGTGATGTTATTGTGGGTTTTCTAATGAAGTTAAAACATTTTTCTAATCCAATTGTCATTTTTGGAGAGTAACAGAAGAAACCCAACTTTGATGTAGGCCTACTTTGTACAAATAATTTGTTCAATTTGCATGTGTTAACTGGTTTTAAAAGCTATTCAGAAATTCAACCAAGTTGTAAAGTTATATAGTTTCATGTGTCTTTCAAGATTTAAAAGTCTTTGACTATGCAACAATCATTTTGGTTCATGTTTGTGAGTCACAACAAGAGTTATTAGAGATTTAAAAGATGTAAAACTAAAATCAATGAAGGGAATCAACTCATTTGTATCTACATTTGTAACACTCGGATTTTGAATTGCCTTTTGAGGTCATCATATTCCAAAAATATTTCTTTTTGCAGTCAAAATGGCAGAAGCTTTAGGAAGTTACAGTAAAACTTTTGTGCAATGAATCTATGTGACCCTAAATCATGTAAATACAATTTTCTTACAACGGTGCCCAGTATTTTACCAAAAACAATGTCAATACTGGAAAATGATAAATTTTCACATTGATTTAAAAATGCGTTTTGCCCCGGAACCGTTCATATACATGTATGTGTTTTTAAATACTTACCATGTATTGCTCTTGCTCACATGAGTAAACAATATGGGATATCAGATTCTTTAGTCTTTACTCAAATCAAAATATCTTCCTTTTAGAGTTCAGGCTAAGTTTTATTGTTAGTGCAGTATTATCCAAAGCTCACATTAAAACTATTGTATCTAAAATTTAACACATCAAGAACTGATGTCTGATGAAAACCTAATTGTTTAAGATGATTTACTTTTTGCTAGTGATATAAACATTTATGAAGTTTGAAAAAAGTCTTTTGCCAAATTAAATTTCTTTGGCCAAATTACATCTGTATTCTATAAATAGCTTGCTGTCAAACAATTCTAAATGCATGGATATTATTGCATGTATATTTATACACAATTCATGAATCAAATAAATGCAATATTACTTAATATTCGTCTTTAATGTTGGATTTTTTTTTGTGGTTGTTTCTTTGTTTTGCCAATTTTTTAACGTCACAATTAACCTCTATTTAGTTTCTATATATATTTTCAACAGTTAGGAAAATATCAATAATCTTTTAAGTAAACTCAAAACTTCCGTATTTGTAACTGTAAGCATTCAGAAATTGCTGTTTTATCTTTTTTATGTATTATTCAAACTGTTGTGAAAGTGAATGAAGAGTTTTTTTTTACAATACAATGTAACTAAAAATAGTTATTGATCATTGTCTTTAGAACATATACACAAAGAGCAAACAAAAAAACGTAAAGTTTCTTACAATGTACATGTGAAAATGCATTTATAACAAATTATTGTTGTTTTGTTATTTTCTGGAAACACAGGAAAATATTCTTAGAATATGCAGTTTTTTAATCTCACTAGAAATATTTACTTGTGTCATTTCTCTTCGTTTCTGGTTGTTTTTTTTTTTTATTGTTTTTTTTTTTTTATAAGACATTCTTCATGAGCTATAACAGAAAACGCTTTTATTTCAAAAGTCGAATAAGACATATTAGTTTGTAATAAAATGAAGGTACACCTCGCAGAACAGGTAGCCTTCATCCATAACTTAAATTTCATTACGGGTAGGGTAGTATTGCGTTTCTTCTTGTAGGGAAGCCAAGAAAATATTTCGACCAGCTCAAATTTAAGACAGTCTTGGTCCCACTTTGTTCCTTCCTCATACGAGACCAATTGAAGGAGCTAGCCGCGAGAATACTTGACAGTCAATATGGTGAGGCTTACCAAGACCTGGGGAAGCACAATCATGTTTAAGTGCTGTGGGTTCAAATCAAACTACCGGTACATAGCTTACAGTGAAAACTTCGTATTTGGACATACAATTCTAATCCTTTGATCATGGCAAAAACTTTGAATTTAGAATATACTAATTATACTCAAGTCAAAGAATCTGGTTTATTTTGAAGCAACTTCTCCTTTTTATAAGTTACAGGGCCTGCATGTAAAAGTACCGGC
The DNA here is from genome assembly GCA_019649035.1 of Elysia marginata. Classification (NCBI taxonomy): domain Eukaryota; kingdom Metazoa; phylum Mollusca; class Gastropoda; family Plakobranchidae; genus Elysia; species Elysia marginata. Next base: position 252,813 of record BMAT01003620.1, read on the forward strand.
CTCTCTAGTTTCCTCTTTGCGTACACTCAAAAATAAAAATAATTCCATGGGCGATAGGCACCTTCGTGTGGGTTCCGGGGCAACCTTGTGCAGGAGTAGTAAGTGTAGCTGTAAGCATTCATTTTATGCTTTGAAGAAGTAAAGATGATAGAGATAGACGAAAAACCCTCTGTAGACTACCATATTTCAAGGTCATATTCAGAGACCTTGCATCATGAGTTTAATTATAACAAAACTAAAGAAGACATAAAAACTTTACGTCTAAAGAGCTTCGATGTATACATATGCAATTTTAAAGTACAATTTATTAGACTTATATATTCTGGAGCGTTCCACAGTACGTTAGAATAAATCTCCCCAACAACAGACCCTTATCCCGTCCACTAACTCACTATCTTGCCCTCCTGCTGCAGATGCGAAGGTGAGTGTACGTGTACTGGGGCTAACTTTCTGGATCTGAGGTGGATGTAAGATCGATACTTGTTTGACATGCGCGTCGCCACTGCCCGTCAAAACAACGGACTGTTACGATGCCCTATTGACCCCGCACTGATACAGCCTCGAGCCTGAACTGACCAGGCAGGATTAGCGAGAGTTTCTCACGATGAGATTGCCTTACATCTTCAACTTCAAGGCCTATTACTAGTGCATGTAGGCTACTAGTACTAGGCTACATCTACCTCGGCTTTGGTGTGTGTGTTTAATTAATAACACAACTTTAAATTAATGTTCATTGAGTAGCCGCCAACTGACGTGAAAATCGCATTCTCATGATAATTCATTAAACAAACGGATTTGCGGCCTACAACGTACTGAAACTAACGATAGGAAAGAGGATAAATTAAAATAAAACAAAAGTAGGCACCAGTTATTTGAAAAAAAAAACGATATAGAAACTTTTCCTCAAGTGCGACCATAATACGTAGGCCTGATATAATTTATTATCTACTAATTAGGACTTAGTATAAAACTATCGTAGAGTGGGGTAGGGGTGGTGTCTGAGGCTGTAGGCTTAGTACAGGTGGCAGTTGGAAATGAGAAAAAAAAGTTGATATTTTTCAAGGCAGTGCTTGCAATATAGGAGCAAACGAATAATTAATTAATTTTTTTCTTTCCAGATTATGTTCACACCAACCGACTGAGAGTAGGTCTATAGCATTTTACACATA
>BMAT01003620.1:282442-294899 GCA_019649035.1 Elysia marginata
ATATATAGCTCTAGTTACAGATTGTACTATGTTATGCCCCCACCCCTTGAAAATAGATAAGTCAACCTCGCTTAAAGTCAACACTATTTTCAGTCCCGAGGTGTTGACTTCATGCAGATTCCACTATACTTGATACAATGCATACAAGCACAAGTCAACAGCACTGATCTGATAACTGCTCAGGGGTAATGCCCTGACAAAAAGTGCTGCACTTAGTATAACTAGACATTAATAAGCTACATAAAGTGGATTTTACCGTTAATTGCCAAGATTGATGCAGAGAAAAGAAGAAAAAAACGAACCAATAATAATAATTATAACACCGCGGGCTGTTTTTCCATGGCCGTTCAGAACACAGTTTAGCCGCGATTCTGGCACAAAACTAGCACCACCGCCACACATAAAATCCATGCAGGCACACATGACAGTCCCGTGGTTTGGGTTAATAAGTTGTCATTTCCACAATATTCCACCCTGCTGTCTGATAAACTGAATAGGAAATGCAGTTATAAACCCAAGCTGCTGAGCTGCGAGTCTGCAGGAGTGCCTGCACCCTTTGTAACATGCCAAAGACACCAGGAGTTGGTGCTCACTGACTTTCCAAAAAGGTTTTTGAATTGGTGAATTTGTAGTGTTAATGAACAGTTCTGCAATTGCACCCAGCTTTGGATAAAATGCAGACATGAAATTTATTGTTACATGCCTTCAAAGAAGAGATATACATGGAGTAAAAAAGACTCTGATGGAGCCCTAGAAAAGTAGAATAGATGATGAATTGAACCACAGGATAAAGGACTCCGATCTTAACAAAACAGTCAAAAGATTTCCACACACTGGTGCCTCTCTAGCCTGGCTTTAGAGCTAGGAGATGGCAATAAATTCTAAAGTCTATCTGATTTAAAGAAAATAAAGGGTCCTTTGCAACAAAATGTAGATGACAGCTGACGAAATGAAGGGTAATGAGTAATTTCTAACTCAAATTATAAATAGTAGCACCCCAGTGGGGTGCAAGTCTATGTCAGGTTCTGCAATTAAGTGACATAAAATAGGGATTTGGGCATCAGAAACGAGTGGAAGGGCTAAGGATAAGAAAAAACTGAGGAGGGTAAACATCTATGAACCTCAGTTGAAATGGCATTGACATGACCGGGCCACTGGCAAGACCGATGAAATGAAGGAGACCATACCCATTTTGAACACCAGCGGGCTAATCCCAGGATTAAGCCATTTTTCCCATCCTAATTATTTTGACTAAATGAAGATCAAGATATATCGAAATATAGACTAGAGTCTAGATCTAGCTGTTGCTCATTCTAAAACGTGAGGTTAGATAATTTCTGAATATATATCAACTTCAATTTAAGTCTTTAAGTTTCCGTTGAAAGATTTAAGGCACCTTTCTTTGGCATTTCACACATTTTATAGATCTAAAATTGTTTCCTTTATTATCATAGTGTCTGCTAGCACAGTTCTAGGGGATTAGATTCCATCACAACTTCAGATCAAAACAATCGGCCATGTTGACCATGACTGCTTGTGGAGAAAGTCGTCAAAGTCACGACTGAATTGATACCATATTTACCTCGAAATGCCAATGTGCTGCCTGTAACAGTTGTTTCGCTTGTTCTGCGTGACATCCAGCAGCATGGACAAATTGATTGATCATAACTTGCTGCTTTAAATTATCCATTTTGTAAATTTGTCAATGAGTATTCTAAAGGTTCGGGCTTTCGAGAGGGTCTATGTTTTGACGAGATTGTAAACACATCCAATGAGGTCCAGACTGAACCAATCAACAGCGTTGAACTATAAGAGACTTTGTTATGAGAATTTTCATTGGTTCTATTAGGATGATCAGAGGGAGGAATTTAGAAGAGCTCGTGAGCAGGAAGTGCGTTTTTCCGGCATGTCAACAAACACAAAGCCCCAAATCTAATGTTTTGTTTTCGTTTTTGAGACTTTCAATTAAAGTTTTATTCATGTGTATTGATAAAAATGATAAAAATTTGTCAAAAACCGAAAAGTTAAAAAGGTTACAGTCTTTCTGTTTACTAATAAACCTATTGTTTATAATTGGCATTCTAATCAAAATAAAAAACGTCACATCCGGTACGTCTCAGAAAACTTCCTGTTACTCTTCAATGTTTATGATCTATTCCACCATAGCCTGTCCTCAGAAATCAATCAATAAATGAAACCGATTCCGGATCTAAACTCAAGGAGCTTCTAGATCTAGATCTGACATAAAGATTAGATCTAGACCTAGAATATACATGTTTAAAATCTAGGTAAACTTCGTAATTTTCGCTAAATTAAACAGTCTTGATATAAATCAATACCTTCTGTGATTTCTTGACTTTTAAGGAAAAATTTTAGAAGAAAGCGGGTGTGAGTTTTGCATGATCTAGATCTAGACTAGATTAGTATGCAGTGGAACGCATGAATAAAGACTTTGAAAAATGTTGGTAAAAGAAGTCTTGTAAGAAGGGGGGGGGTCCTTAGTTCATGGGCTAAATTACTATGTACCCATATAAGCGGGCATACTCCAATTTAAAGTCATCTAACGAGGGGTGGTCTTTATTGAGGGGCTCCACTTCCACTGCTGAGCTGAGACCTGACGTCCTGAGACTGGGGAATTTTTACACAAGGGTGCCACCCTAGCTTAACCTAAACTTCATAGTGGCAAATTCTGATTTGTAGAAATAAAGGGTCCTGTACAATGAAGGGAAAAGGATTTCCAAAGTGGGTTACTGTTGCTACACTATTCTATTTCTAAACTCTAGGCACTTTTGTCCTTGAACAATTGCGATCCCTTGAGACTCTGGGGTGCCAGTATTGATTGTTATTAAAAATTACTCTTTATTGCTCAGAACCCTTTGTTTCTAAAATAGCAGAGAATTCATTATGAAGACAGTCTCAAGACTTAACATATTTCCCCCCGCAGGCCAATACACACCAAAGCAAATTCAACTCATATTTCAGAACATTACACTGTTTACAGCATGGCTGCCTGTTTCTAGTGTTAGGCGCTTTATACAAACATTTTACAAATTTCAAGCACTGCCTTTAGCCAAGTACCCATTTCACAGGTGGGTGGACTGAAGAAAATGTGGATAAATTGCTTTCCTAATTTCAACATATGTTGTGGGTGGGAATAGGACCGCCGTATCTCAAGTTCGACACCGTAGCCACGGAGTCACACTGCCTATTCTAAGCCAAAATTGCATCTATAGTATTTAATAATAAATTCCCTGACTTTTTTTTAGAATATATAAAGAGCCTGAGCAGTGAAACGTGTGCTTTTTATTATTAGATAAAAAAAAAACCCATTACGGACAAAATGAAGGGTAATGGACAGTAATTTATTTTTAACAACCTATAGTGGCACCCCAGTGTGAACATCCCGCGGTGAGGTGCATTCTTTTTAATCATTATATTTATAATTAGTTGGCCTGCTGGCGAACTGAAGCCTGAACCAGTTTGAGGTGTAAAGGATGAGTTGATTTAGATCCAGCAACTAATTGAAAATTTGAAGAGCGGTTTTCCAGAACTCAGAAAAAACAATTGCAGTTTTGTTGAAATAATCAAAACTACTTCTCTTACATGATTCATGATATTGAGGTTAATCGATTATACTGAATTGTCAACCAAAAGTTGATACTTAAGGCCTCTTTCACTTTTCAGTTTTATTTAATATCATTTATAATTATGTCAGGAGTTTTTTGCACTTTTTAAAGAAAAGAGGTCAGTTATTTTAATTGAAAAAAAGCAGATACTGGGTTTTGGAAGTACACTAATTTCTAACCCAAATGAAATCAATAGTGGCACCCCATTGCGGAAATCCTACGGAGTCTTGTACTACATATTTTCTCAAAACTTTGAAATCCATTTCTTGTCGTCGTAGTGAACACAGAACAGTAGAGGCATTGAATCTCACATTGTTTAGATCATAGGGACCCAAGTTATATCTATGACATCCTATTTCACCTTATTCAATACCTTTTGAGTTGTCTGAATCTAAATGTGGCTGGTGCAGGTGCTGTATGCTCTACCCTGCATGAAGCCTAGTTGCCTAGCTGGTATAGTCTATAGAGTATCTATAATTTAGGGTATGCATAGGTCTCATTCAGTGAAACATTTAACTGTTTTATGAATCATTTACTTGTTTCAGATTGTCATTGGCCATAGCTCTAAAAAGTAAAATGCTAACCATTGAGATAGCTTTTTATTTGACAAAGTAGACCGTGGCTACAGCACTGAGTATATATCCTCTATCATTGTTTGTTGTACACTAGGGCACCTTTGAACAACTTCCCTACACTCCGTTAATTGTCATGATACAATGATGTCACTTACATTTTCTTTGATATAATATAAACTCATGTATCATTGTGTGGAAGTTTCCTGATATTTTGGTATTTCCAGGAATTCCGATTTTTTTTTTCCACATTATGCTTCAGTTAATTAAGCAGCAGGAAAATCAGCAGAACAGATTTTGAAAAAATCCCTAAAGTTTACTTCTTTTTTTAACCAAGTTTTTCTGGCTATGACTCATTACTATTCAATAATGAATTCATAAATTGCACCACATACAACCGCAAATATCAAATTTAGTTCAAAACTGTAACAAAAGGAGCTTTTCTGTACTTCAAATTCAAGATTTGTTTTCGTCACAGAAAATGAGTAGTTTACCTGACACTTAAAGCAAACACAAAAAAGTCAGCAGCCTTCTCTGTTCGAATTTTCACTGTCCACAGCTGTCAATCATTTACTCTACTCAGGACAGAATTTGATTCATTTCTGTCATCCTTTAGCTCAGGGGAGTTGACTTTGCTGATGAATTGATTTCTGATATCCTCTTTGAGCCATGATACGTTACTGCATATGTTTCAACTTATATTCATTTCCTACTTAAAAGCTGCCTTATCCTCTATGATCTCACCTGATACTATTTCACCTCTGCACTCAATCTCTTTGACCATATGGCAATGTGCTAGTACTCATCTTAACTTTGTTTCAACACTGGTTAATATTATAAACAACTGTCCTTCACCATACAATTGTAACTATAATATATATAAAATAAAACCAGTCTGCAGTGTTGTATAAACGCAAAACTAACACTTACCAATTTCTTCTGGTAAATTTTTTGTGCCCGGCAATACTTTTGTCCAACCATATATTACATTTACAAATTTGTTGTTTGTTTTCTTTTTCCTATCAGGTCCTGAAATTTGTAGGCTTTCCTCAGTCAGTATGTAAATAGCACTAGTTGGCACTATGAAAAAACAACAAATCAATGATTTTACTTAATTCTTTAAGGTGGGGCTTGAGCTTGGACTGACATTTTGGGGAAAGACTTGAATTGAAATAATAATTACTATTTGCAAAATCCTCTCAAGAGGTATATAAAGTTAACTTAGATCAAAATAAAATTTAAAACTTAGAAGTATGGGAGCTGTACTAGCAAGAAATCGAAATGGGCAAGAGGAAACACCGGACGTGTCAACACAAAGTGCTTACAGATTTCCTCCAAAAACAGGTGAGGAGATTTATATAAGATTAAAACTCTATATTTTCACAAAACTTTTATGTGCAGGTAAGCCTACTAGTTCAGTAGCAGTGCTCCGAATAAATTTAATGTTTGGAATTTTGAATTATTTTTTTTTCTTTTATTTCCCCATTTTCTTTTGTATTTTATCCTACTATGAAATTTTGGGAGTGCAGATATACTGTTAATTCAAGTTCTTGTATCTTCCCTTATGGTAAACTTCTAAATGAGACAATACAATTATATCATATCATCTTTTGATGAAATGCTTTAATTTAGTCGGTGTCATGCCATGTAATATTGTTTTTTTTTTTCAAATCAAAGTCCTTTTTGTAGTCTTGATTGCCAAGCTAAGGTTAAGGTTTTGTGTCTTCTAAGATTTTTTTGTCGGCTTAATTTTTGCTGTTAGTTTTTTTTTTATTTATGTTAGTTGTTACTGTCGTTTTTTTTAGGAAGTTATTTTGGAACACATTTCACAATGGGAGGAGAACGTTTTGAATCACCACAGCCTGCAGAGTATCTTTTTGGTGACAGTGAAGAGCTGAACTTTCTTGGAAACAAGCCTGTGCCAGTGAGATGGAATTTTTGAATGTGTTAATATTAGTATTAATGTTATTTTTTTTTCTTTCAATTTATTGTGCAATCTGGCAAATAAGTAAACATGGGAATGTGTTTTTGAAAAAAATTAATAACAAAATAAATGTTAGTGCAAAATAAGATAAGCAAAAATTTTAAAAAAAAATCACTTTAGATTATGAAAATAATTAATAGTTTTATGACTAAATCAGTAAGTGACTTTTTTTTACTGTCGTTTCTTTTTAAGCTATGGAATTCAATAAATTGCAAATTTTATATTAAAGAAATAGTTATGTGGTTCCATGCATGAACCTGATAACCCACACCGATGTGAAAGGAAGATATTTCCAATGAAAGTTTGACTTGTACAATGAAGATGTAGAAGGTGACTAAATACAGGAAAGCATTTCTGGCCTTTATCATTATTTACTACAAACATTTAATTGTTTGTGATAAAGCACATTATGGAATACTTGCTTGTACTTTTATCTCATTTTTTAGGAAAATATGGGTTATCAGCTTTATGCATGGGACCACAGGGTTTAATAGAAAATATCAAAATATCTTTATTCAGAGTCCTTAACAGTTAAAATAGGGAAAAACCATCATGAATGAAATGTTTCAAGATAAAGCATTATTGAGAAGCTCAAAGATTTTTCTAACTAAAGAATAAAACTTAAGTAAATTAAAAAAGTAACCAGTAGATTATCAGGGCATGTTTGTACTGAAGCTCGACTAATAATAGGCTTCTCTTTGTTATGTTTGTAATATGGATGATGAATTTAATTTGATTGACTGTATGTTTAACTTCTCCCTTATAACTCTTAAAACATAAATTTTACCCCCATACTCCAGTTTCCATATCCTGTTCCTTCTGGCAATGAACCAACAAAAACACTCAAAAGCTTAGTCTACATCAGGAAAGATTCTATTCGTCTTGTCAAGTAAGTATATCTGATTGGTGCAAGAAGAGGACTATTTCTTTATGTTCAGTTTTCTTAACTCCTTTCGATTTCATGCTTCCTTGTTTACATTTTTACTGAAGGTTTTGCTATATGATACCAGGGAATAAGACTTGTATTTTCGATCTCTTTTTTTTTTCAACTGCACTTAGTAATAGCTTGTCTCTGAAGAATATAACTGACAGAAAAAAAAGACTTGTAGATTCAGTAACTTCTGACTTGTATTTTCGATCTCTTTTTTTTTTAACTGCACTTAGTAATAGCTTGTCTCTGTAGAATATAACTGACAGAAAAAAAAGACTTGAAGATTCAGTAACTTCTGATCACTGTGTTCATATCATTCAAAGCTCTTCATTGGTTATTTCAACTTTTATTTTACATTTTAATGTGGAAATTTGAATGTAAAGTAGAAAGATTTTTTAAGTAGTGCTGCATAAAATTTTTTTTTTTTTTGTGATAAAATTAAGACTCTCGTGAAAGTTTTTTTTGTAATTATAAGAGTCATTTTAAGTTTCAGTGATTAAATTTTGTTATAGATTTTATTTTGAACTTCGAAAGATTTCAACAAAACAGTGCTTTCTAAATGTCTGTGTAAAATTAAGATAAAGTAAGGTAAGATCTGACAGCTGTATTCATCTTATTAGAAGATTATTTTCAAAGGTATACAAACTCAGACAGAGACAGAGGATTGAAAATATATTCCAAGTTTTGAAACCAACAATAAGGGTACATATGCATTTAGAAAGGATGCATTATTTAATTTCATTTTTTTGTTTAGTTTAGTTGTAAATTTAATAGCTCTATTTGGTATCTCTTGTCCTCAAAGAACTTTAAAATTTAAAAAAAATGAGGCAAGAAGTAGAATGGGATTTCAAAAATGCCTTTTCCTATTTTTCATTATTCATAATCTGTTCAGGGCTCCAGTTGCAGACAAAGTAACCATGGAGGGGAGTATGGAAGGATGTATGAATCCGCAGTATAACATTGAGTTTATCTTTGACTCTGATGTTAAGTGTGCCATCAAGATTCACTACTTCTGTGCAGAGGAAATTGTGAATGGTCAGGTTATGTAAGTTTCCTGAGACTTTTTTTTTTATTGCGTCATTATATCAGTTTGTTCCAAGAAGTTCTTGATTATGATAAAAAGCTGTGGTTAGTTCAGCTTGATTGAAATTGTTTTTTTCAATCGACAGGTTGGACAATACAGAAATGAATTTTAAAATATGTTTTTTTGTAATAATCTAATTGTCTCGCATTCTGTCCAAATGAGTCGTAAATCAAAAGGCTTAATTTGGAGATATAGGCTTTTAAAGTTTAGTGAGTGTTCATAAGTCAATTTTTTTTTATTTTAGATATTGACGCTTAAACCATTTCTAAATGGTTTCCACCCGGTTTAATCTTAATTGGTATGGTTGCTATGACCTCAATTCCTTCATAGGGTTTAAACTTTAAATGCTGTTTTCTCCCCATTCTGAAATTTCACAAGTCCTAACCCTGCCGACTTCAAACGGCTACGACTTCATACAGAAGCATGATAGAGCTTTTCTGTGTGTTCAATTTGAAAGTAGAGAAAAACTTTTCGGTGATACCATTACCTGAACACCTTCCAATTTCGACTTAAGACTCATTTGGACTGGTTGCAAGACAATTATAATAGCATTACTTAACTTAAAAGGTCCAGATCACTTTGTAGCTAAAACAGAGGTCTGAAGGGTAAGATGATTTTATCAAAAATCGTCTTTCAACTTTACCAAGATTAGCACATTCTGCTTTAGATTGTGATTTCAATTGTCTTCATTTTGCCAATAATGATCAAAATCTTATGCTTTAGACCATTTATTAACATACCTCAAAATGATGGGAGTTGAAAGTTAAAACCAGTTAGGAAAGGTCAGTGGCAGGGCCTGTTGTGTCATACTAAGTCATTAAGAAAATCAAGATAAAATGATTATTTGCAAATGGAATTAAGATTTAATTTCTTCTCTTTTTTCATCAGATATCATCCCCGGGATCCAACAATGAGCTCTGAGACATTTCATTACAAGCGAGGAGCAGGGCAAAGTTTCAACCAACCCACACACTTGTTAGATCCTAGCAAATATTCAGATGACGAGGTTTGTAATGTTGATATACTTGTGTTAACATACTGTACTATAATTTATTTGAGGCATACCTTAAATTGTTATCGTCTGTTCTCAGTGTTTGTTGTTTATCGCTAAGTGTTGGTGCTCTTCTTGATTCAACGGTTGCTTTTAGTACAATTTGGAAATTTCTGTTCAAGTAAGCGAATCGTTTAGAGAGGCTAAGCAAGGACTTTCGCCAAGAAACTTCTTTGTTAATGAGCGTAGTATAAGCTATTTTTTCTTAGTGGAGAGGTGGTGGGTGCCGAAGCTACTATAAATTAAGGGGTTGAATCATTTTTTAGAGCTTGTGCCTGCTTGCTTTTGTTGTTCTGTACAGTTTTTAAACAGAAATGCATGTTTTTTTTAAACTGAAGTTGTTCTTGAGACTGAATATAAAGATTTTTTTTTCTATTAAACATTATATGTATATATATAAAATTTTCTCCTCAGTGGCAGTACACTTATGAAAAAGAGCTATATCCAATAGCATTTCATTGTGTGGTAGAGGAAGAAGGTGAGCAGTGGAATGGTTCATTTGCTATTTTCTTATTTTTCCCATCCTTCCTTTCATAGCTTCTTTCAAACACAAACATGTAAAACTGGCACTATGTTTTTTTTCGTTTCTCTTTCAATTAAAAAGACTGCAACTGAATTGATTCAGCTATATTTTGATATTTTTTTTGTAAGGAATAGATTTATTACAGTAGTATCCGATGAAATGCACTGTACTTAGGAGGCTCAAAAGGCGTGCGTTTAGGAGATGCGTGCACTTATAAAATATTAAAAAGTAGCAAAAATTACTAGAAAAATTACAGTTAAAGTATATTAAATAAAAGCATTTTGGAATATTGGTTGCTGCATTTGCTCACTTTTGGCATTGGTCATTCTTAAATTTGGTAGAAAATAATTTGGACTCACAAAATGTGACTTAAAATATTTCCATTCTCAGAACACATTGGACATGCTCACATCACGTATGCTGTGATAGAGAAAAGTCAAGAAGGAAGTTACACTATCAAGCCTCTTAAGCAGAAGCAAGTGGTGGATGGGTTATGCTACCTTTTGCAAGAAATCTATGGTATCGAGAACAAAAATATGGAAAGGCTGAAGGTAACTGAAACTGATGATGTAATCAAGAATTACAGGAAAGTTAGTAAATTACTTTTTTTTTTTTTTTTAGTAGAGAAAATGTGACAAGGAGGTCTATATTTCTTTTGAGAATAACTCTTGGGGAGCACTCTTTTTTTTAAATCACAATGTACAAAAAAAAAACATTACGGTGCTAAATTTAATCTGAAACTGAATTATAATAACCAAACTGAAATTTCTTGTGAACTTATTCGGCAAGATCCATGGTTTTCTCAACCCAAGTAACCAACTTTTTTAAAACAGCACTATCCACATCAACGATAGCAGGAGATTATTATTGAAGTATCCTCTTCTTCCAGGATGTCGATCCAGACGATGAGGTTGAAGACAGTGGTGCTGAGTGTGTTATCTGCATGTCTGACATGCGTGACACGCTGATCCTGCCCTGCAGACACCTGTGCTTGTGCAGCAGCTGTGCAGACTCCCTGCGTTATCAGGCCAGCATGTGCCCTATCTGCCGTGTCAAGTTCAGGGCTCTGCTACAAATACGGGCCATGCGAAAAAAAGTGGCTCCGCTGACCACAAACACTCCACATGTAGGTGGTGGATCAGTGTGTCTGACCCTTTACTTTTTTGTAGTATTACTTAAGTGACAAGCATTTGCTTTACAGATTTAAATGATCCTTTGTAAACAGAACAGTTTACCTTGTGGTTATTTGTACACACATATACATATCCACACATGAAAGTTTGTAAAGCTGCTTCTCTAATAATATGCACCTTCATTTTTTTTCTACTTTTGTTCATTCTTAGATTAACGTACATCTTTTTTTCGTCGTATATCCTTGGGTTCAAACAAGGAACTTTTTAACAATTCAAGTATATTTATCTTTTGACAATCTTTCTTCTTAGTCTGACTCAGAGGAAAATCCTGTGAACCAAGAAGGAGTCCCTCCAGGCTATGAAGCAATCTCATTAATAGAAGCTCTGAACGGACAAGTTGTTCCCCCTATCAGTGGTGAAGGTGTGCTTTACTGATTTTGCCTTGTAAATGTGTATAGTAGCCAAAACAATTCAGAGATTTTGAAATTCTGAACACACCAAAGAAGTGCAGTATTATTTTTGCTCACTTGAATCCTTTACTTTTACTCATATTATCAACCCTTCTCTTCCCCACCCCTTTCCTCTTTGCAATTATAAGACGCATAGATCTAAATTTGAAGTTAATTGAAGTATTATCATTGTTATTAATTAGTGTGTACATCTGCAGTGCCTATTCAAAGACTTAAAGTACCGTGACTCTGCAGCACAGTCATTAGATTTAAAATTATTTTCATTAGAATTTATTCATGATTCTTATAGGCCAAAAAGCATTAGCCTATTTAAATTAACATTTTGTACTGTTGTAAGACATTATGTATCATACTTAAACTGTTCTACTTCCTGGCAGAAGTAGGTCTATATAGTTAAACTTACGATTTACATAATATTTATAGATTGTTATTTAGGGCTGTAGATACAATGCTAGTCTTGAATATTTGCTGTCAAACACAAGATGAAATAGGCTATACATCTAGGGGTCATTAGTACAAGGATGCTAGTCTTCTGATTTTTGCATGAATTGCAATTTTTAAACTTATCTTTTTGTTCTTGTTTAGCAGTGTTTGAAAATTAGCAAATGTATGTTAAAATTTTCAAAAGTTCAAAGCGAAAAGCTTCAAAATTTAAACTCATGCCTCTGTAACCAGAGGCTTTCAATTATTTTGGATTCAGACATTGGTAATTGTGTAATAAAAAAACAAACAGTACCGTAGTAACATTCTAAAGTAGTTTTTTTTGTTAGTAGGCATATCAAAATCTACGCCTGCAGCTGTACATCAGTATATGACGGCATACCTCAGAGGGGCCTTGGAAAATTTTCTGCTTTTTTGTGGTCTAACTGCTAGCATCCCTTTATTCATGTTCATGCTTTTCTTTTGGTTCTTGTTAGTGCTCTTAGTTCAGAATTGGTTTGAGAATTGTGATTTATGAAATTTGTGACTATTTTTCGCCTTTTGTCGAACTTTTTCAGGTGTTCATCTTCAAATTTCTGGGCCCCCATCAGTATTTGCTGTTGAAAAGAAAGGCCAAAAAGAAACAAAGTAAGTCTTTAATTT
>BMAT01003620.1:303825-325704 GCA_019649035.1 Elysia marginata
AATGAGGCGCGCCTCTGACGCTGACACTGAATTAGTTGGAGAAACAGATCTGTGTACTTCATGGCTTACTTTGAAAAACGAAACAAAAAAACTCGAAATACCCTGATTGTTTTTTTTTTTTTGTTTCATAAGCTTTCCAAAACAGAAAGTAATCAAATATTAATTTTTATATGATTCTTTCTTACAACAGGAACTTCCAAACGCTTACAAAGAATACCAATAACTTTCGATTCCAAATACAAAAGAAAACAAATACCGAAATTTAAAAACATTTAAAAGCTATAAATCTAAATTAAGTATCGAATATTATTTGGTGTGCATTATCTTTACACTTTGATCTCCCATTTTTGTCTGTGCGACCGAACCTCGTCTGCTTTACTTCTACCTACCTACCTACCTATATTCCTAGCTCTATTTTACAAATCTTTCACTCTCAAAAGGTTTCACAAAGCTTACTCCTTTAACCTCTAAGAGTTCTTCTTTTCGATGTCACTCTGAACTTTGTTATTTATTTTTAAAGGTAAACCAGGGCTCTACTGCTGTAGGTGTAACGAGATAACAAACTTATGGCAAGATGGCGCCCGGGACCCCGAGTTGTCGAGTCTCAGGGGCGCACGGAGTTCCACTAACGAGCCAAGTTTAGACTTATGCGATGACATCACAGCTCCGCACAAATTGCTCTCTTTCTCAAAGCATCAACAAAATTGCATGTACTCGCAATCTACGTAATCGAATGAAGCTTGAAAGTCCAACCACAGAATCATGGTTGAACGGATTTACATAATATTCCTACAAGTAAAGCCTATATATAGCCGGTCACAACGTGGGTTTTTGTCAATAAGCAATAAGTATATATCTGAGTTGACTGAATGAGTAATTTATATACCTCAGTGCATTGTGTTGCATCTAAAACACAACTTGAGGTTGCCTAAAAAATAATTTATTATGAAACATGAAGGAAATTTTTGAGCAGTTTGAGATTATGTTGCATCACTTTCTGTCACAGGTTCAACAACTTACTGCCGTGTTAATAACATTGCATTGGTTGTTTCATACTTTTTTATAATGTGACATGGAATAAAAAAGGTCTTAACTCCACCTGTAGGCAAAATTAATTAATACATATCATGCTACTTCTACTGCAGTTTTCTGTATCGGGTCAAAAATATACACGTAGGCGTACCGACCTGTCTTGTGATGGTTTCTGACAATTGAAAACTCTTATTTACTAGCAAAGCAGCGCGGTCGTAAAACTTTGAAGTAGATTTTCTCTAATGTGTACCTCATGGAGTTACAAACCAGTAATGATTGTAAAGATAATAATCATCAGGTCCTGTGGGTAGAAATAGACCGAGTGAAAACAGCAGTAGAAGTGCTTGCCTCTGGTGTTATAGTCGTTAATAGCTTTGGCACCCACAACATTGCTTTGTAAAGAAACGTAAATTTTAATATGTCAATATGTTTCAAAAAAAAAAAAAGAAAAGAAAAAGTTATGGTCATGCTCACTCGACCTCTCTGAGAGGTTTGGCAACTTATCGGAAAGATCCACATCGCTCAAAAACATCATAGATATCTAGTTAGATTCCATCCAGCAATCACCCAGAGATAACAATCACAGTGGCAAAGAATCACTCTTACGACTTTGGTATGTCTCATATAGTAATAATTAGGATTTTAGATATTGGAGCAAATACATTTAGCTAGAGCAGCTGCTGTGAAATTAGTTTTGATAGTACGGTATAAGATAGTGAGCAGTCGAAAATGAAAATAAAACACACTAACATGTTGTGGAACCAAAACTTTTTTTTTCTACAAATAAAGTTTACCCCTACCATTCTTTTGAGGTTGATTAAGCCTATTAACAAGATTAATAACAAATAAAACTGTAAATTATTTGGCTCTCTTCATTTTCATAGCTGCACTCTTTCTGAACTCCTTCCCACAAATCCCAGGCCCTGAGCACCGGAGCTAACAAGCTGATATTTATTGGACCTTTTTCTCTCACCTCTTTTGTTTCACAACGCACCCTTCTGCTTCCATCAATGTGTTTTAAAACAGTTTGTGGTGACTCAACGTTTTATACTAATTTAAAAAATTCTTCTGCAGCGTCTGCCACTTTACATGTCTGCTATTTTACAAGTTCTTTCTCTAGCACCCTCAAGCTCCGAAATTCTCAGCTTCCTTACCATCGCTTCTACAAACACAACGACGTGATATATATCATAATATTTTACTAAGCTATGTAAAAGGATCGAGCTATAAATAGAGTCCGTGTGTGACTGACCATCTAATAAAATCCAACAACAAGCGTGCACATTGATTTCTCTAACCCCCCTCCCTCTCGCGCCTCACGTGATCTTTTCCTGGAACGCACTTAGTCTTGCCCCCGCCCCCTCCCAATTATACACCATACTTTTGATTTTCCTGGCAGGAATCCAAAACTCAGATGCACTGTAGAGAGTGCTTTAAAACTTATCTCCAGACATAACTGACTTTCAGTTCCTCTCTGATCCAGCTTCGAAAAGGCAAAACTGTCCATACAGCAAGCATTTTCAGTACATGTATATGTTCCCGAAACCCTTGATACAATTATCGGCCAATGGTTTTCTAACCCAAATTGTTCCCATAATTATGTAACTCTCACTTTTTCCAGTTTATCATATGAACATGCAATGCATATATATAGACCTACATGTACATGTAATCATCTATCTTACTTGCAGGCTTGGCTCTAACAATAATTTGAAGAAGGAGGAGTAATTTTAAAACTCTGAGTATAGAAACTATTAAGGTCGCTAATTTTGCATAATTCAAAGCCTCTCGTGTAGAGGTTGTGTTTGTAAATCTTTTTTTTTGTTTTAAAGACAACTATCAACCAGCTCAAAATTATTTAACACAAGAACAAAAATATAACACATGGATGTCCTTTTATTCTACCGCGAAACTTTCGACACAAAATGATCAACCATAAAAGAGGAACGTAATTATATTTTATTTCAAATGAGGTTGTCAGATTTTATTGTCACTTTATTGGATTCAAAGAAAAACGAAGCAGGCCGTTATATAAGAGACTGCCATAAACAAAAGGATAGTTACTTGATAAACGAGAAGAAACCAAGTATTTTTATAAAGGCAAACAATCTAAAGGAAAAAGGAAAAATTATAGTTATAAAGATTTTCCAGATTTTTAACAACCTTGAAGGCAGACACAAAGCCCTTATTGAGAGGGCAATAGAGTGGGAGAGAGAGAGAGAGAGAGAGAGAGAGAGAGAGAGAGAGAGAGGAGTTTAAAGCTGTCAAGGGTGACATGAACAAGCCATCGATCTATAATGATTGATCCAACTGGCCAATATTCCTTCCAGCTATTGATTATCACGTGTTTTAACAATATTACATCTATTTTATTAGCAATGGCCTGATAGAAACGAGAAATACACGATTACAAACAAGAATCTTGTAAGCTGCCAATAGAAGTTCAGGACGTGTATGACTGCCAACACTTGATACTAGCTGGGTTCGATTCTGATCCCAGAAGCTTAGTAGGATCAGATGAGTAGATTACAGGAAATGTTTTATTTCCGACTGATTATAACGTTACTGCGTCGGTATCTCAGCACAGAACTGCTTGCGTTGTGGGAACAGCAGCCGTTATGATATCTCAGCTGTTGATTCTATTCGTCACGCCTACACAAGTATACAGGAAATCAGACATAGACGTAGCTTACATTGTCCCCTTTTATGCCAGTCCTTGTTTTTTTATTCACTTTGACAAAGATAATCTGCTGCGTTCGTTCTCCATGAAAGTACAGTAGGATATAATTGACTAGCCCATTAATCATACTAAGCACATGGTAATTTTAAAAAAAATAATAATCTCACGATAAGAAAAAGCAGTTAAAAAACTCAGCAATAAAAGGCTATTGCCAGGACCATAAAATAATAATAATAAAGTAACATGGTTCTTCTTTTTCTTCTTCTTTTTCTTCTTCTTCTTCTTCTTCTTCTTCTTCTTCTTCTTCTTCTCTTCTTCTTCTTCTTCTTCTTCTTCTTCTTCTTCTTCTTCTTCTTCTTCTTCTTCTTCGTCTTCTTCTTCTTCTTCTTCTTCTTCCTCTTGTTTTGTATGTATATAAAGCCTGATAGTATGAAATGTAAAAGATGGACAAATATGGAGCTCATAGACTATGAACTCTTTTTTCATTTTTTTTGAAAGTCAGACATTTTTGTATAAGATGAGCAGTATTAGGAAGAACAAGGCATCTCCAATCTTGAATCATGACAGGGCTCACGCCGTGTTCAGAACCGATATTTTACTTTAAAATCACCCGGCACACCATAAACAATAAGACAGTCAACTACATACGTTCTTTCGCACCCAGATATTTTGAACATTTGTTAGTTCCAACTGTAGTCAGTAAACCGATTTTATCTTCATTTCATAATTTATTCAGACAATTCGTTTTTCAGGTGTTTCGAAGTTAATTTTTAATTTTTTTTTGCCATGAGGTTTGATAATTATATCCGAATATGACTGAAGCTGTCAATTTAAGCTTAAAACAGTTTTTTGCTTGATTTTTTTTCTTTTCAAAACCACAATTAGTTTAAACCGAATTTGTTTTATATTCAGGCCTAATTTGGAAGGCACATAATTATTGTTCGCAGAATATTTACAAGCGTAGTCTCTCGGAGACACACGACCGGCTCTGTGGCCTAGCGGTAAAGACAGTCGCTCAGAGATCGGGAGGTACGGGTTCGATCCCGGGCCGAGTCAAACCAAAGACTTTAAAATTGGTATCAGTAGCTCATCCGCCTGGTGTTTGGCATTATGGATTTAGTGCTAAGTCTGGTCGGCCCGGTATCAGGATAATGTGACTGGGTGTGGTGTATGCAGCGCTCCGTACATCACAGTGTGGCAGCACGCTTTCAATTGTCCCAAGCGCCGTCTCTGATATAACCTTGTAGTTAAAAAGAGACGTTAAAATTAAAACAATCAATCAATCAATCGGAGGCACACACACAAGTACCGAGACGGTTACTATAGCTCAAGCACTCACTTATTGTTCTATGAGAATTGAAAGATCCACAAAAAATGTTGGTGATGTAATCTTCATTTTAAAAAAAGTAGTTACCCTAAACGAACTTAAATCAGAGATCCTCTACTAAGGAAAGATGGGAAACTTGGTGACCGAGCCTCTTGACAACCGTGATTATGTATTCGAGCTGTGTAATAACTTGCGATGGTAAAAAAAACAAAACAATGCAGGTTCAGATGTAGAGGAAGACACAAAATACTCTATAAAATGCAGCCGTAAAGACTGGAGTGATACAAGTGATTAAAGTCGAAATTGCGATTTCCCGTGCCTGTTTTTAAATGCCTCTGTTTAAACCAACCCTTAGCAGGGTTTTATTGAAAATAAAAGCATGACTTTGCCAAATTGATGGAGAATAATATTGTCGATGATGAAGATGCAAAAGTTGCGCAGAAATCTTTAAGCCATGAGATCTGATATCCAGTGATGTCTCACATGAGTTTTAGTCTGTCACCCAACGCGCCTTTGCTTTTCTTGAACACCAAAAAATATATAGAAATATAAAAAGACGGACGAAACTGGACGTGCACAGTAATGCAATCACAACTACCAATCATCATGTTCTGGAAATGCTGATATTTTCCACATCTGTTGTCATCTATGCTGCCACTTTCTATCCAATATCTCTACAGCAATTGTATACATTATGACGATTGTTATCTAATGGGTACATAATCCGGAGTTTAAAATTTTTTTTTTTTCGTGCTGTATTAAAATTTTCTTTTATTCGCAGATAAACCAATGGAAGCAGTTTAACCTCAAGATAATATATTATTATAAAAATAAATATTTTATAAATGTGTAGCTTTAATAATTCACTGCCTTACGTTTAAAACCAATGAGCGGTCAAGGAAAACTCAATCAGACTGTAAAATTTTATGACAAAATGAAACAAGCAAAAGTGGTAGAGAGAGCGAGTGTATGTGTGTGTGTGAGATAGATAGATAGATAGATAGATAGATAGAGAGAGAGAGAGAGAGAGAGAGAGAGAGAGCGAGAGAGAGAGAGACCAACTAGACCAACTGAGAAAGACGTACAAAAGATCTTCATATAATTTTTATTGGAGGTGGCTGATTTTAGGCAAATCAAATCAAAAGAAAAAAAGAGGCAGAGATACGCACAGAAAGAGAGAGAGAGAGAGAGAGAGAGAGAGAGAGAGAGAGAGACCAACTAGATCAACTGAGAGAGATGAACGAAAGATTTTCATTTAATTTGTATTTGTGGTGGCTGATTTTAGGCAAATTAAAAAAAAGAGACAGACAGAGAGAAGGGGGGGGGGGAGAGAGAGAGAGAGAGAAAGAGAAGCCCGAGTGTTAAATGACCGGAAAAGGAGGACACAGAAGAAGAAAGATGTGCCCAGCAAGCGCATAATCAAGAAAGAGGCACCTCATAAAGGCAGGGCAGAATCAATGTTAGACGCATTCAAGTGGAAGAATTCTCCGTTTTAATTTTTTTTTCAAACGTTTATCTTCGCAAAGCATGTTACAGACAAAGAAAAAATAACATCAGTTTTATCAATTTATTACATATAATTCCCCTCTATTTTCTTGATGAATCAGGCAATATCCGGTGTTTTATAAGATCATCAATCAATTTCTTCAAAAGATCATATAATTCGATCGATACAATTTCTGTTGCTTTGATTCGTTCAGCTCTGAGAGATAGAAAGAGAGAGAGAGAGAGAGAGAGAGATGGTAAGATGATGGAGAAAGACAAAGAGAGAGAGAGAGAGAGGAAGTACAGAAAGAGACTCAAGAAGAGAGACATAAATAAGACGGAGAGAGAAATATAGATGGACAGATACAGTCATGTAGAAGGAGGTCTAAAATCCATGAGAAAAGGTAGAAGGCCCAACACTTAGAGTTAGAGAATAACTACACATGTCTTTGCCTATAGTGAAGCCACAATATTGGCGAAACATGTTTTATAAAACCTAGAATCATGAAGTTTCCTCTTCTGTTCGACAGTGAAAGAAACTGTATCGCCACTTTTTAATTACCTTTTACATAAAAGCGGGGACAGACGTAGATTGATAAAAACGAAGAAAGAAAAAATAGGGAGGCATTTTTTAAAAATTATTACTACGAGAAGAATTGGTAATTTAAATTGTAAAAATTAACACTGAGGAAGACTTATCCAGTCACAAAAAATTACACTAGGTTAAACATTCAGCAAGTCTGCTGAGGCATGAAATAGCTGATATTGTGACACACTGTGCTATTTATATTACAAACAGTGCAAATGATTTAGATGTCGCAATTTGCACGTTGCGAAAGCATTGGTATTTCCAACAATTCATTTTTTCTGAGCTCTCAAAGACTATAAACTACATGAAGTTATCAATGAATTGAGTAAAGATATTCGAAATTCATTTCATTTTAAGTGCAAAAAAGACAAAGAATAAGCTTAAATATACTTTTAAAAGGCGTTATTTCTCAAATAAAAATGTCCGAGAGCCGAATCTTTTGGGCATGTTGAGAGGCTGTGTTAAAATTCTCTAACTTGACCTTATCAGATTGCCGTTCGTTTCCTCGTAAATTGATAATTATCCACATCATAAAGCAAACGTTTGGACATGTGAAGTCTAATCTGATTCAATCTTTTCGGTAATCTAATATTTACCTTTAAAGAGAACCACTGAAGCAAAAAGCATTTAAGAAAAGTTTAGACCTTCGTTGAAAAAAAACAACAACACTTCCTTAATATGGTGAGTTTTTAGTATATTATATTTAGTCAAATATAGGCCGAATTTCATGGAATCTCTCGACTAGTTAAAATAAGTCGGATATCGGGATTTCTAAGACATCACACGAAATAAAATCTGGTAGACGAAAATCTCAGCAGGGTTGATAAAACACCAATCTCATCCGCTTTTCTTTCTGCCCATTAAGGAAAAAAGAGAGCCAAAATTTTAAACACTTCCGACTACCATTTTTTTCAAGATGGTAGGCGGAAGAAGTCAGAGTAAGAAAAGTTTCACCGGTTTCGTTTGTTGAATTCTTAGAGTTGAGGTTTGATCTAGATCTAAAATCTAGATTGACTTTCATCTAGAAATCAATTCGGATAATCTAAATTTTGGACTAGATATAGAAGATGTCAATTATGTACGTATGCTGTATATCTCTGGTTGTCTATGTCTCAATCCGCGCCGATATAACTATCTTATTATGACTGTTGAAGCCACTTGATTGTCGTACTAGTGTCTCACTTTTTCAGTCCTGCAGCCTGCACTACTCGCTAAGTCTCATTACTTTCTTTACCAAACTGAACCCATCTAATTGGGTACAAGTAACGATACAAAGGTACCATACGAAAACAAAACCAATGCTTGTACTCTACTCTGTACCGGCACTTTTATTCCTTCACGAAGGCCCCTATACTTTTTCCTCTTTTCTTAACATAAATTCATGGTCTTAAAATACTCGCGTTGCCTTCATCTCAGCAACATCACCATCTCAATCGCTTCTCCTGTTCCCGTTCTGACAGGTTTTCACGGTGAGTTCAAGATTCAATATTGCTCTCACGAGCTCATGAATATGCAGCTAAATGCTACAATTGAATCACCCCGGCCTGTCAAATCAAATAAATGGAAACAATTTTGAGGAGTAAGGATATCCTGGGAAACACGCGAAACGTGTTCGATTTGAGTCTCAAATTGGTTTAGAACGAAAGCCGGACTGAGGATTGGTAGGGATAGGCAAGACTTTAACTAAACCATGAGCAAACCGGACGTTTCCTCGGCGCTTGCTTTTAAGATACATACAGTGCAGACGACAATTATACACAATATGCTCATAAAAAAACTCACCATTTTCGTTTTGAAGTAACTTTTGCACTGTTATTAATTTTTGACAAGAATATATTGCGAGCTTATTATGTACGCCATTTAAAACGCTTTTTGTATGCACTAGACTTTTTAACAATGCAAAAAATCATGAACTATTGTTGCCTAAAAAAACTTGCTAAATAATAACAATTTATTAGACAAAAAATGTTTGGTGGAGTCAGTCTTACTAGGCAAACCTTTGTCTGTTGATGATGATATTCTGATGAGGAGACAAGTCAGTCCAACTCCAATTGCTTAGTTTGTCGTTTTCTCTAGACTTTATCGACAATATTCGTGTTATAATACATTAAATTATCAATAAATTAAATTTCAAAGCTTCTGTTTCTGTAAGACAAATTGTCTTGCACTCAGTCCAAATGAAGCATATGTCGCGATGTTAGTAATTCAGGGAGTTTTCATTTTAAACAACGCATTTTTCTATGCTTGAAAACGTTGACAATTACATGATGTGGAGAGAGATATTACACATTGGTTTGTTTGAAAATATGTAGATAGAAAGCGACGTACATCTCCTTGAAAAAAGCTTTTCCTTTAAAAATGTCCAACATCTGATTCATTTTGGACTGGTTGCGAGACAAAATGTGTCACGGAATGTATCTAGTCTATGGGAAATAGAAAACAGGAAGTTCTCAAGAACGGCATCACGTTTTTAATAACAATTTTGGTTTGAAAGTTTATTTCTTTATTAAGTTCGAACCACTGAAACTTTTTAAAGGAATTTCAAGTGTTTTTAAAGAGAAAAAGACACGATCGCAAGTACATTAAATTGATCAAACTTATAGGTTTAAAAGAATTTTCTCTTTTCTTTTGTAAATGATTATGTCCAAGAATATAAGAATAAAAGAACATTTATCGGCGAGGGGCCTGCAGCCCGTCGCTGATCTTGAGGCTTTCAATCTCGACCACCTTGCGAGGATTGAAGCATTGGATTTAGTGGAAAGTTTATGCTGTACTTGTAGTCCCTAAAGCCGGGATTCCATGGTACTGTAGAATAGCGCATGACGCATCCGACTTTTAAACGATGCGTATTATCAAAATTTCGTTCCCTATTTTCTCTTTGCATCCGATTCCATAAACCGTAAAAGACGCGTGCAGTAGAATAACGCACTGTAAAAAATTGCCCCGGGAGCGATTTTTTACTGCAACAACGGACGTCTTTTGGGCTGGGCTCTTTTTTCATGGGGTGTCAAAGTCAAAATTTTAAAAATCTGACTTCAGATTCGTATTTTACGTTGAATTTCCGTGCGAAACAATACCAAATATGACATATATGCATTTTCAATTGTTGATTTTAATAAATTGAATGTAGCAAAATTAACAGCAATTGTGTTTGACATAACCAAAACGGGGCCCATCCTGGCCTAGCTGAAACTGAAACTCAGAAAATACCTGTCTACACACACCAGACAGAAGGCGCCAGCCCACTCCCAACGAAATTATGATATCATTCCCGCGAAAAAGTTGTGCAGTTGCGCGCAACCCATTCTCTCATGGAAACAGATTTGCAGTACAGTAAGCGGTACAGGTTTTTACTGCACTGCTTACTGTACAGTAATTCACTGCACCATCGAATCCGGGCTTAAGGAGTCAATCGATGCTGTTTTTGAAGGCGTAAAGATAGATTTTAGATTTATACTTTTTATATCTCAAAACTCTAAGAATTGCATAAAAGCAGGATGGTAGTTAATATTTCTTTCTAACATTCTCTTCTTTCTCTCTCTTAATCACTTTTTATCTCGGTTTCTATTATCCCTGTCACTTGCTCTCCTCACCCTTCTCGCTTCCCAATATCTTTCCATTGCAATCTGACACACAGTCATGCATCAGGAAAGCTCAATTCATTTTGCACAAAGATATTGAAATTAGTAAAAGAAATTGATTAACACGCGTCTGGTTCTAATTTCTAAAAGGAAAAACTCTAGCGAATATAAAATCTTACCGATCTTTGTTTTCTTTGTTTTTTTTTTGTCTATTTCAATCGAGACCCCTATCAAAATGTTACCGTTGTGGTCTAAGAATAGCTCACATTTCAGAAACCACACATCATGATTTTGTTAATGCCACAGACTATAAAATTGTGATTTTCTATCATAAAGTTATAATTTGAATCATCTAAGTGTCTAGTCCTTTCCTTTCCAGCTTCCGAGATGGACTTTTACATAAACCTAACTTTGGGCTGCAAATTAACTCATTGGAGACGTCCCGGACCTATACGTCCGGTAACTTTTTTGAGATCGTGAGTTGCACCGGACATAAGCTGAAGAGAGTTTCAAGAAGATGTTTTTAGCACAGAATGTAGAATACATTATAGTAAGTGTAAAAATACAAACACTTGCGATCATCGCACCAGAGTCCATTGTTTGTTATAAGTGTTTCTCTTCAGCTCTTTAATTTACCGGATTTTACATGTTATGAGTTAAAACTAACCAAAATAATGTGAGATCGAAACCCAGTCAAGTCACAGTGAATAAAAAAATGCACTAGGCCTATATCATGCAGATTCCCCACATCTGAATACAATGAGGTAATCGTAAAAATATTTAAAGAATTGATGTGTATTCATAATACCTTTATCAAATATGTTCTTCCTTCATGTATGTGTGTGTGTGTCGCCTGTTTAAGCCGTCTTTTTCTGAGATATCTCACAGGTAGAGTTTTGGGGCTGCAAAAAAAAAAAGCTAGTTTCGGTAACAGACAAAGATAAATATAAAACCTAACCCGAGTAAACTGTAAATCTTTTCTTGATTTGTACACATGTAAACAGAGAAAAAAACATGACAAATTACTACATGTAGTTGCATTGTTTGAAAAAGCTACGTTTTTCTTTAATCTGTTTCTCGCTAAACAATCAACTCGGTAGTTTTGTCTTGTTTGTTGGCAAGTCGATTAGTCTCCGTAAATGTCTGCAGACTGCGAAAATCTCTGAGGGAGTAGCGTTTCAGCTAACTGTTCTGTACACAGGAGAGCCACAGAGGATGAGGGAAAGAATTAGGAAGGAAGAGAGAAAGAGTGTGTGTTTCAATATACAGAATAAAATAATGAGAATATGGAGATTGAAAGGGAAAAGGTGAAATGTACGACAGACAGGCGAGAGAGAGAGAGAGAGAGAGAGTTGGTTGGCTGGTTGAATTTTAACGTCTCTTTTTCAACTACAAGTTTATATCAGAGACGGCGCTTGGGACAATTGAAAGCGTGCTGCTACACTGTGATGTACGGAGCGCTGCATACACCACACCCAGTCACATTATCCTGACACCAGGCCGACCAGACTTAGCACTAAATCCATAATGCCAGACACCAGGCGGATCAGCTACTAATACCAATTTAAAGTCCTTGCTTTGACTCGGCCGGGGATCGAACCCGTACCTCCCGATCTCTGAGCGAGTGTATTTACCGCTAGGCCACAGAGAGAGAGAGAGAGAGAGAGAGAGAGAGATAGACAGAGCGTTGAAAAAGAGTTTTGGGCAGACAAAACAATGATAGACAAGAAGAAAACAAAGAGCAGAAAAAAGAAAGGCCGAAAAGTAGTTATATGATCATAATAATAAAAAAAGCTTTAGAATAGAAAAGAGTGCACGAGTCAAGGAGAAACAGAAAGAGGCAGAAGGAGGGTGGTGGGATGTTACAAGAAAGAGGATGATGAGAGAGAGAGAGAGAAGTTTTAGATAGAAATAGAGAGTTCGAAAGAAGAAGAACAAGGCAGGCATGAAACCAGATTTCGAGCTTCAGAAGGTCCACTAATAATTGGACGGGGCCCATCAGTCTTTGCTTTTTCTGGTTTAAATTTCTGTAGACATTCCCTATTATTACCAGCGTGAACAGTGTTGATTTTATGATTTCAGGCTTTGGAGAAACGTTCTTTTCTCAAGAAAGACGATGATATCATTGCTATATTTTTATGACTTTATAATTTATAGTTATCATCTCATTACATGTATATATGCTATTTTAACAAGGTTTATGTAAAAAATTTTTATTGTTTTTAAGATGAGCATTGAAAAGAACTTTCCAGAATAGGATTAACGTAGACGATTCTGTTTTTCTATTCTAGTAATTATAACAAAACATAAAAGTCAAGATATTGTTACAGAACACCTAGACAAGTAGAAATTATAAAGAAAAAAAAACGTGTAGCATCTTTAAGAGCAATGGATTAACTTAAGTATTACCATCGAAGCCAATTAGAAAATGGTGTATTTTGTGGACTTCACCTTAAATCATTACAAATCATGCAAAAAGCCTAATGACACCTTTGGTTTTTTTCCACGCTCATAGCAAACACCCACGAGTAGTAATGAAAAACCTACCTTAAGGAATAGAAAAAGCCTATCCAACAATTCTGGCAACGCAAAAATATCTGAGGAAGCCGCATCAACTACAACACAACACTCAAACAAAATGGATACATGAAAAAAAACAACTGACATTTAAAGAAAACAAAAGCACCGAAAAAAATTACAACATGGCAACTGCTAGCTTCAATTAAACCAATGACAAAGCAAGCCAGAAAAAAAACCCCAGAAAATAGAACAGGCCACTCAAGATAAAGGCGAATTACATGGTTTAACTCACCCTTCGACAAATCGGTCGCAACTAATATAGACACAATTTTTTTTCACCATTCTCAGAGCATGTTTCCCACGTGACCACAAGATGCATAAAAAAATCAATGGAAACACCATAAAGCTAAATAACAGCTGTATGACTAACGCAAAAAACATCATCACCAGCCACAACAAAATTTTACTCTAGTCTTTCAAAAGCAAAAAAAAAAAAAAAAGATTAAAAAAAATACCACGGAAAAACTATCTTAGAGCAGAAACAAAACCGAGTGCCAGCTGGAAGGCAAATGTCTACAGAAATAAGTCGTGTATCGGCAACATTAAAAACAAACTCAGAACAAATAGAGACGTACATAGTAATAACGGAAAAACCATTCAAAACTAGACACAACCAGCATGCGTCAAGCTTCGGATAACGTATTCTCAACGTCAACAAAAAATGCAACCTCCACCTTCTAGGAAAATGTTACATCATTAAAAAAACAAGCTTGAATAAACGGAAAGAACTGCTAGGAACGTGTATGCACCGCCGTCGTCTTTTACTTGCACACACGTGCTCACTGGGCTACCAGCACAAGGGGACGCGGGCTTACGACCCAGGAGAGAAGTAGTCGTTCGGGAAGTTGCCTTAACGGTGCACGAAACAGCGGTGTAAAGGCGAAATGTGAGTTAATGCTAGAGTTTACACATATAGTGTGTATGTAGCTAGGTATGTAGGCAAGTAGATAGATAAGCAGGCATATAGATAGATAGATAGATAGATAGATAGATAGATAGATAGATAGAGCAAGTGACGAAGAAAATATGTAGACCCTAGAGATATAGAGATAAGAAGAGCATAAGAGAACAAGAAGGCGGAGAGAACAAAAGGTAGACAAAAAGAGAGGGGAGAAAGAGACATACAAAGAGTGAGAAAGATGTTACACAGTCTCTTAGAAATTTCTCTTTTGCAATAACTTTGAGGAGTATCACTGAAATGGGTAGTTGTATATAGTTCTTTCACGCATCATATTTATCGGTTTGAAACTATTTAAGTCTTGTACAAAACTAAAGTAAACAATTTAGGATCTTTGGTATCTAGTAACATTGTACAGTAGTTAGTAAGAGAAAAGTGTAAGGGAAATACGTGCATCTGCAAGTGAAAAACAACTTCCCTTTGCCCTTTGACGCTTTTATTTATGTGGCAGACATTTACAGAGGTCTAGATATTCCTAGGAACTTTGTCGCATGATTTTTAAGGATTTCCATTGCGTTTACCATTATTCAACCACATATATCAACACCTTAATTAATTGGCTTGTGTATAAATTATTGTTTCTGAGCTTCCTCACTAGTAGGCCCTAATAAGTAACAATAAAACAGAATAATCATATCTATTGATCAGATGTCATACTAAATAACACAGGTGTCCCCAAGGATCGGTGTTGTCCCCAGTGGGTTTTACGATTTATGCTTGTTAATGTCAATGGCTTTGGCCTGACATGCCCATAGTAAAATATGCAGGAGACACCACTATCTTGAAATTTATTTCAAATGGGGAATATGATATGTTTTTTTTTGAAAGAGTTAGATGGTTTGAAATCAGGACTGGTGTGCGCTTGGAAGTTAAGAAGACCAAAGAAATAATTCAAGAATCAGTTTGAAAGGAGAGAGCTCGTAAACGAGTAAAAGTATTTGGTTATCACTTTAGACCATACGTTGAATCGGCAAACCTAAGCTTCGAATGTGTTTTCTACAAAAACAGGCTTTACGTTGCTCAAAAACTGTGTTCTTTAAATAATGACAAGACACTGATTTATCTTGTTGATGAGTCAACTATGATCAGCATAGTAAGTTTTGGTCTTGCAGCTTATAGGGAATATACTATGAAAGTTGTCAAGATTGAGATTACCAAATTACTCAAGAAAATTGCTAAACGGCTTAAGTTTTTTACCCCAAATACGTAAAGTCTAGACCTATTGAGCGGCATTCCCCATTGCAACAGAAACCAAAGTTGAGTAGCGAAAAAAAGAAAAACAAAAACCGTTTCCACTTACGTGCTGTCCTAATCTTCACCTATCAAAACTGGATATGGCCCTCTCTCCTAGGACTTTTTCTCTTACCCTCTGCCATCCTCTATAGAATTCAAATCTAGTTAGATATTACAACCTACTAAAGATATTTATGGAAAAATAAATCATAAAAACCTCACAATGTTATAAAAGTAGACCTATTGAGTTTTAGCGTGGATTTATACCTAAATGTAATATGTCAGTCACCCAATAACTCAATGATAGTGGTATATTCCCAAATTAGATCCACACAGCGGCTGATCGCAAGCCTCAGACTATTGGGTCCTTGGACACATTTCGACTATATCGCAACCGGAAAGCTGACTGGCAAAAGACCATGATTTTCAAGGGAGTAAATTCTTGAAGTCGGACGCTATTCCACACACTTTGGTCTAATCAATTAATTTTTCTGCAAATATTAACTTTTTTTCGTTTTAATATGGGTACGGTGCACTACAGTGTTCTAGTCTAGGCGTATTAATAACCAAACTTACCATTATTTTCAACTCTAATTTTTTTTGCAGTTGACTGTTAACTTTGAAGCAGTGATGAAAAGGGTCCAATTAGGGCTCCTCTGATCCTCTCGCTAATTTTTTTTTAATAAATAGCTTTTTTATTGTCTTTTTAAAAATAAATAAGTCTACTCGTTGCAGGCATGTATTTTCTTTATTTAAAGGATCAATCAAGTACATTTTTTTTTATCTTATGGCTTTTCACAAAAATGGTATGACTCTTAAAGTTTAATTATGTCAGGGACAGTTAATCGGTTATTTTTGCACGCAATTAATGATTGTTAGTGCTGTACATGAAATTCAGACGCTACGAGATTTCAAAGGTAGATTTGTCTGGGTTCGCCGTAGGGGAGACCTACAACTACAGCATGGCAATGGAAGGCAGAACATTATCGGTAAATTTAAGATGATTTTAAAAACGCTTTATTAAAGTTCTAAATCAACAGGACAGTCTCCAGCCATCCATATCTGGCTCACAGTACAGGAAGGAACAGCTCAAACAGAAACATTAACTCAACGCCATTGCCACTTAAAATGCATTTCGTTATTGCTAAATACAGTTTTAGTTAAGTAAAATTTAGGTTTTTTATCATATGCGTGGTATTCATCAGACAAAACAACGCCGCTTATTATCTCTTCGACCGTATTAGATTCTATTGAAAAAAGAAAAGTCCTCTATCAATCAATTTTTTAGGGCCAGATTCTCAAAATTAAAAGAACATTAGGCAATCCTTGCATCTGGTATGTTCTCAGAATAATGACACGATTAGTTTATGTTTGGTACAAAAATCTGGAGGAAAAGTTGCAAAGGAAATAAAGTTTCATTTAGCAGTTGCTGGATAATAAGTATGGGGAAAGCTCAATAATGTGAGAGGACATCTGAAAAACAAAACCTCAACATTTTCTGCATAATCAGTATGGGGAAAGCTCAATAATGTGATAAGACATCAGAAAAAAATTGACTTTCTGGAGTCCACTACAGACAAAATGCCTACAGATTCGGGATTTCCCGCATCGTCAGCTGAGAGGGCCATATCAAGAGCAGTAAGGGGGAGATAAATGTAGACCCACTCCCTGGAAATGGCGGCCTCATTGATTTTCCTGTCCGTTATGAGGCTGACTGGGAACAAAGTTACTCGCATGGCTACTTTTTGCTTGTTGATTTCTTTCTCTTTTCTACTCTGTACGATACCAGGTTCAACATTTTTCTATGTTTTTCTCTACAACAATCATTTCTTCTATTTATTCGTCTGTCTCCCCCTATTTTTTGTTACTCTTTCTTTATTTTCTTGCCAAATATTCTTTCTACGCCGCCACCACTCTCTCTTTCGATGCTCTCTATTTATTTCCCAAAAATGCTCTGTCTCCCTCCAGATTTCTTAGTAGTTATACTAGATAGTGCATCTTTACTCACTCCCATTTATGAATAAGACATTAAACCTTAACTTTACTCTGACCCCGTTCAAAGTTTTGCAATCAATAAAATTTATATAAGTTTTTATTCCTCCACCAAACAACCTGAACTTGGTATTTTTTTAACAAAAAAAAAAAACCAACTAGATTTTTATTGTCCGGGCTAAGTGTTAGGGCCTGATGAGTTAATGCATATAAATGTTCTTTTGAATTGGTGGGTCTAAAACATCCATTTACGAACAGACTTTCAAAGTTTATTTTTTTCTGTACGTGTTTGGCTATTGTAGAAAAATTAGCACAACTGTAGTACCTTTACTAAGATTGCTGTGAGTGCAGGCGATACAAACAAAACTTCCAGTTCACGAGCATTAAACTGGATGGCCTCGGCTTGCATTTTAAATCACAGAGAAACGGTTACGCCTCTAAAATATTAGTCCGTAAAGTATTCAAAATAAGTACAACTATTAAAAATCAATCAAGTTACCATGGTGAATTAGACAGGTAACATCTTATATTTCACTCGCGGATCAATGAAGTTTATCTTATCATATTTTTTGTTAGGAATGAGATTTCGAAAAAGGTTAGCAGAACTTTTCTGAGAACAAATCCTGTAAGATTCAATCATTTATACTAGTCCATGCCGATTCACGTACTTACGTCTGTATTGGAAAATATTTCAAAGTCAATCTATTTGAAAATAAAAGGAAGTTATCGGCAGCCTCTTGAAAAAAATCGTTAAAGTTTACGCGATAGATTTAGGATGAAGATACACTCTTTATCTAATTCTATTGTCTTTTCATTTTTAAATATTAATTTCATTGTAAAAGTAAGAAACATATCCAGTTAATATGGCCCTTATATCTACTCTAGGACTAGGTCTAGAGTATTTTGGGGTGTTTATTCCCAGAGAAGTAACGCTACTCTTGCTTTATTTTAAATCTCATTCCTTTTTAGAAAAAGTACACACATAATTTTATGTAGCAAATAAGACGAACTGATGACCGAAGTCTGTCGCGATACAGAAAATAGTCCCATAATGATTAAAGAGACAAAGATTTCAACTAGGTTGGCTCGTCGGCTCTCGACAATTCAGTCTTGATATAGTTATTATACAAGCAGTAATGGCTTTGGGAGGCAGACAGAAATTATCCTCCAATACCAACGAATTGGATTGGAGAAGTTAATGGCTCCCTTGGACTAAACAGCGGAGAAAGAGAAAGAAAGTAGATAGCTTTTCGTCTGTCTGCTGTGTTTTGATTGTTTTACGTTACTTAAATCATGTTCCCCTAATGTATGTTTCAGATTGGATTTAAATTGGATGAAAAAGTATTATAGTGCGGTTCAAAATGAAACTATCCCTGACGAAACCTGTTATCTCGCTGTACGTGGTCTCCAGTTCTTTCGTGGTATCAATTTTTGTTGATACCTTTTGAGTTTTTTTGTCGTTGTTATTGCTCTTTTTGGAAGGAGATTTTATGCTCGTGTCAGGGTTAATCAATTGGTTATCTTTGATACAAGTTACCCAGCCCATCAACAAGTTTGTTTGCTGTCTAGATCCAAAACACTGCGGGTACGGCACGCAAACTTCTTGTCTATCGGTTGTATGAGAGCTCTAAGGGGAAGCTAGCCGCAGCAAGAGATACAGAGATACACACAGACGTTGTGGGATAGATGGAAAAAAGGTATCAGAGAGGGAGAGAGAAAGAAAAGGGAAAGAGGGGTAGAGAACGAAAGAAAGAGAGATAGATAGAAAGATAGATAGATAGATAGATAGAGAGAGAGAGAGGGAGAGAGAGAGAGAGAGAGGGAGAGAGAAAGAGAGAGAGAGAGATTTTGTTAGTAACAATATAACAAGCTGTAGTGATTAATTAAAAATGGAAAACCTATCAATCGGTGGCTTTTCCACCCAGTAAATAAGATAGTAAGATCAGTTTAAGAGACGTAAAGAGATCTTGGAATTATAGGAAAGTTTGAGTGGAAAAGAAGCGATGAGAAAATATTTCGACTAACATGTTTAATTTCACTCATTGAGTCGTTTCTAAAAATCTGGTTGGCGATGAACTGTATTACATAATTTAAATTTTGCTCTTTTGTTTCGTTAAAAAGTCTTCTCCAGAAAAAAGCTCTTTGTTGTGAAAGTAAAAAAACGAATTTTTTGTAAATCTTACCATAACAATTACATTTACAAAAAAATGGATTTTTCAAATCGATGACGTAGACGGAATAGCCTAATGGTCCTTCCAGGCGACGTTCATTGCATGCGAAAGTCAAATATGGTTTGTGGAGCGGAACATTCTGTCGATGATCTTCACCTCTTCACCTGAGTCAAAGGAAAAACGTACCACAGCCGTAACGTGTTCGTCACAGATACTTACCCTTATTAAGGCAACGCACCATGTGAAAGAGCCTTAACTCAATACGGCTTGCCCCTTCAATCAGCGTTGTACTTGTTGCTAATGTTTGCAAAGACACAAACACATTCAATTAGAAAAAATTATAAATAGCGCTCCCACAAAATGAGTGTACATTCAAGAAAACGGACATTTTTCGACTTCTTGGTCAATTTTTTTACTGAAAATTTCTTTTTCATATCGTTTGAAATTTTACGATGTTTTTTAGCATACTTAATAATGAGATTAAAAAATTGTTAAAAAAGTTTAAGAAGGCTATTAGAACACAGTTGTGCCACTTTGACTCTTACAATATAAATTTCAAAAAATTGAACAGGAGTCGCAGTAGAGTGTGTGGATACGCAAGTCAATTTTTTTAAAGTAAGGTATACATTTTAGCTCTAAAAATATTGACAAAATAAGTGAGTTGTCCGTATTTATGTAAGTATCTTACACGTTTTTTTTTTATCTGACGAAGGCGTAAAGCCGACAGTTCACTTGTTTTGTCAATATTTTTAGAGCTAAAATATATACCTTACTTTAAAAAATTGACTTGCTTAATATAAATTTTAAGTCTGATCTCAATATTTTTTAAATTTGGCCACTTGAATTGCTTGTCTTTCAAGTGAAATAACTTACAACCTCATGGAGATATCAAATTTTTTTCAGCATCTTAGATATAATGACTCGATTTCACAAAATTCGTTCAGTAAACTCTTTTTGTAGTACCCCTACACTCATAACTATGCTTGTATTAATATTGCCAGTGCAGTAGGAAACAACAGTTGTTGAATTTGTCCCCGATACAAATTTAACACCAAAGAGATGGCTAGAAATATTGTAGATTATACGATCAAGTTAACCTACACCATTCCTGTGCTCAATGTGTTGCTTTTAGCGGAAGTGTGATTGACGGGGCAACATCATTATTTTATTGATTACTCGACTTTTAACACTTCGTCATCCTAATCTCTCCGGACGTTCTCTTTTGTCTCTTGTTGCTTGTTGTTCCTTTTGGTTTATCTTGCTCCTCTGTTCAAATAAGTCGATGTTTTCTATCATGATTTCTCTTCCAGTCGTACGAATTGCTTCCTTTTTATTTACTCTTTAGCTATTAATAAAAAGCCTATATTTTCCACCGCTTCATAAAGTATAGATAAAAATTTGATTTCACACTAACTGTGCTTAATAATTTAACTTATACTTCATTACGTGTTTTGTATTATTCATATACATGTATCCTAAGTAGAACATTTTTCCTTGTAGAATTGTTGCGGACTTTTTTTTAGTTACATTATAGTTATTTTTCATTGCTTGATAAACCAACTGACGAAGCACCAAACGAGACTGCACTTCTTAAAATGAGTGAAAAATGCATATTGTTTTACACTGCAATGATAGCAAAGCTTCAGAACGTTATTTTCGTTTTATCTTTTATCCTTGACATTTCGATAAACAACAATGTGTTCTTATCAAAACTTAAACAAAGAATTTTCCTGGGATCGACATTAAGAATACAGACTTTTAAGAAAATAATTTGAGTAACGCTGCCGCCGTATTTGTTCTTTTGTTCTTTAGTCATCAAATGATGTTCTTTTTTGACCCACGTGCCTTGGTTTTGCTGTCTATAAAACAACGGTTGATTGTTGTGCTTTTCACTTAATGTTGTTTTTAAGACCTTTGTTATCTTTTTTTCTTTGGAACAAAATATATAAATAAAATAAACGAAATTTTTAGGGAATTTGACTAATTATCATCGAATGACTGCGCGTATTTCCATTGCCCAGTCAAGCTTATCTGTTTGAAATATGGTGTGAGGTTACCACAACAGAATTTTCGGTTTTTGACGGAATAGACTAAGGGTACGGCATGCTAACTCCTTGTCCATTTATTATATGATAGCCCTCAAGCGAATATAGCCACAAAAAATGATAGACACACACTCAAACGTTGTGGACTAGATAGAAAAAGGTATGAGAGGTAAAAAGAAAGAGAGAGAGAGAGAGAGAGAGAGAGA
>BMAT01003620.1:374130-387150 GCA_019649035.1 Elysia marginata
CACGGTGCGTGTGCTAAAGGTCTCTAGTAGCAGTAGGTAAAACCGGGGAAAACTGCTAGTCTTTAGTATGATTTCAATTTCGTAACCCACCGTTCTGCCACTAAAAAACATGGTGTTTATCATGCTGCCACCACGCCTCTTTAAAATGAAATTTCATGGCGAAGACTTGCTTAGCCTATCGAGTAAATTTTGTTTTCTATCTTCAGTCTTTCAGTCATATGGTAATTAGTTTTTAAATTAGACAGAAATTTTTAATAACAAACGGCTGTACCGATTATTTATTTAATCTGCTGGATTATTCAAACTTTCGCAATATTTTTGCGTACACACCGCTAGTTTCCCAAGCTTTGTCTTGTGTTTCTCACAATCATACAATTAGTACAACAGTGTAGGATTTGCACTGACTGAAGTGGCTGGTGCGCGTACGGTTACCTTTTTTGCAGCGCGGCGTTCACACGAACTTATGTTACTTCATGCGCAACACCGATTTAACTTCAGTATCAAAGATTTATTTATCAGTTTCCTCCTTTGATATGAGGGTGGAGGGGGTGGATGGGAGGGTCTCCCTATTGACGTATTTAGGACATAATGGATTATCAGACGTTACAACTTGACGAACCTTGTCTCAAGATACATAACAACACATCTAAAATGCGCACCGCATGGTTTACAATGAATTTTCAAAGATTGTCAATTTTTCATCCTTTGAGATGGAAAAAATCTTGAACAAGGGGATTGTGTTCTCATTAGGATTTGGGACATAATGGATTATCAAACTTTACAACCTGACGAACCTTGCCTCAAAGTGCCGCCGTCAATTATGATTTATGGGATCGCAGACATGGCACGCCTTTCTTGGTCTGGCAGGTCAGCAAGGGGGGAGGTAATCAATCACATTTGATTCCATCTCAGTACTCTCCCTTTGCAGCCAGTCTGTTCTAATCGTGCCTCTCCTTGGTTGCACTGGCCTCCTCCTCCTCGTTCCTTTCTTTGCCTTTCCAAAACACACAAGAAAATCAATCTGCCTATGAACCTTCTCTATGCCCCCGTCTTTCCGTTTACAGCGTCGGCGTGTACAATTGTTTCCCAGAACGTCGGGGAATCAATGTTCCTGCATTGTTAGCCACACTCAAGCTAAACACCAGAAGGAAATTCGGGTTCTTTAATTCTGGGATAATTTTCCTGTCTGGGGCGGTAAGGAATGAAGCACATAGAGGGAATTTACATTAAACTAGCGAGTAGAAGTCCGCCCACTCCAAGGAAACACAACCAACAACACATAAAACATATGTAAAAGCATTCCCAAGAAGGCACCTTTTCACCAGTAAGGTACTTATGCAACTTGGGGACAGCTGGTTGTTTAAAAAATCCAATTAGCATCTTTAGCAATATACCTATCCGTAAAAAATCATTTCCTGTGAATTAATTCATCACTTCCTTTGACGTCAGAGCCTTAGCAAAACATGTATAATTATACAAAAATAGCCTTAGGTTTCAACAACGCACGCGCTATGTTAGTTGAAGAGACCGTTTCAAAAAATCGGATTAATTAGATAACATCGATTTCGACCGGAAGTTATTGGATGAAAACATGAAAATCAGAGTTTTGATTCTGTCATGCATAGAAAATACCTTACACTTTTACCTCCTCAATAATTTTATAGTTCTTTCGAAATGTGTTTAAAATAATACATTTCAAAGACATTCATGTGTTTATTTAGCACTTCGCGAGTGTTACTCTAGAACTAGAGAGAAGTAAAGCCCATTACATATGACGCGTATCCCGTAGGGAAGACGCTGGACCAGAGACTTTAAAAAAGAAATGTCTGTCCCTGTCAAATCCCCTACACCTTTAAAATGACGCACGATGTGAAGGCAAAATCTGGACCACCGAGCCTCAGCCGGTCCGGAGTCTTCGTGATGAGATACGCGTCAGGTGAAACGGGCTTAAAGTTAGACCCACGTACTTGCCTCAAACATAACGTTACGTGGTTCAAAATGTGTCTCCTCACTGCCATGTCATCCTCAAGACTCCACTCTTTGATTTGCCAAGAGCATCCATACATAAAACTGACTTTATTAACTTTTGTCTTGAAGGCTGTAGGCGAGACAGTCCCTTTAGGTAGCTTTTTTGCTGCGTAACTCGTACGGAAGACTCCGGAGCGTTTCTCGACCCTAGACTTTGAAAAAAATTCAGTCCCTATATATCACCTACCTCTTTTCACATGGTCACACATCAAGTAAGAGCAAAAACCAATCAGCAATTAGGCCTATGTATCTTGTGTAGGTGCAACCTAAAGGAAGAATTGGTCCTCTCGCTATAATAAGAACTAAGAGTCAGGCTAAATAAACATTTTCAAAAGTAACTAAACTTAATCACTAACGGTGAGCTAAAGTCTTCCGATAGTTTATTTCCATAGAAACTAAATTGTGAACCTTGAACAATCCGTTCAACCATCGGGATATCGAAGCTTTCCAGCATTCCTTTATCATGGCTGTGATTAAACCAACACAAGATTAGGCGCGCGGTCCCGCCGGTTCAGCAATCTTTACCTCATTTCATGAGTTTGGTTTTTTTTGTGTGTGTGTGTTTATAATTTGCAACGCATAATGTCGAAATCGCACGCACACCACGGATGTTCTTCTCCTCTAGAGCAAACTGCGGTTCTGAAAAGCTTCACCTCGAAGTTGAGGATTGCTAGGATCCTTTTCTTCTTTCTATTTTCCAAGCTACTGTATTGTCTTTTTATCAGTTTCACTGCCCTGTTAGTAGATACTTTATTTATTACCGGTACCTTGTTAGTCAAAGCTGTTGCTAGGCTGGCCTTCCCAGTTTTTTAAATTAGTCTTGCTCTGTGTCGATATTCTGGCTTCCTATTGTTTTTGCTTATGTAAGAATCTATTCTTTTCAGTAAAATGAAGCTCCCAAATGTATCATTTTTTGAAGGCTTACTCCGAGTCAGTACTGTGTTTAGAGAAATTTATGTAGAGTGGGAGTGGTCCGAACATTAAGTTATTGATGTCTTATTGTGATTGATTTGATCAAATCAATTTCTACTTTTTCAACAAAAGAGAATCATGTTGGCCAAGGTATATAAATAATATTGTTATGTTAATGTTAATTTTCTTCTAAAATTAAAGAAACGTATGTTCTCAAACAGAAACTGTAAAAATTGACCTGCACGGATATCACGGATAGTGTCAGAGTGTTTGTTGTACAGAGATTTCCCACAGTGAGGATGTTTGCGGTCATCAGGTCGGCCCTAGTGCATGACAGTTTTCTTCTCGTCTTCGACTCCACAGAGATCCGTGCTAAATCGATAGAGTGGCTAACGTCCCCTGTTAGCGAGATTTGTAGCAGTTTACTGCTTCAGCCAAGCAGGGGCTCTCCACACTTAGGGGGAACAATCAATGTGGTTAAGGGGAGGTAATGAAGGCGCCCGACAGCGGCGGGAATTGGTCTGGAGGAGACGGTGTTTTGAGTTTCCATTACAGTATATCGTTTTGAGAGATAAGACCAAGACTTATAGATGTAGATTCTAAAGAACGTGGAGAGTCTTTAAAACTTTAATGGAGAGAGATTACTTATTTGAAAAAAATCTAAAACAGCTTTAAGATGCTCTCAAAACTTTTTAATTACCAGTATTGCGGCTTAAGTAGTATTCTACGTACAAGCGCGAATCGCAGCCTCCACGCAGTTATGACTTTTCATACTTTGACTAGAGGAAAAAAGTGGACTAGTTGTTTCCTTCCAATGGTTAAGTTTTACGAATGTTTGCGCAACGTAAAGGAGGATAAGAGTGCAAGCTGTTCAAATGAAATCTTAGAAAACTTTGACTTAAAAAGTGAACGAGAGAACTGTATCACGCCGATCGCTACCAGAACGTATTTTAGTATTCAATCTATCAAGATACTTTGTGAATTACATCGTATTTTGATATACAAATTTCTACAATTTGTATATAACAAAAGATAAGATATTCTTACATTCATCCTGGTGGTAGAATTTTTTGGACAATGTTCAAGTATATACAGTAATACACATACATTACACATTATGCAATATGTTCATGGTTACTAATTGCACATTACTTGTTTCCTATGACAAAAAAGATCAGTTCAGCCGCAATAAAAGAACAGCAGACAAAAATAGTAACATAATGAAAACGAAGTTGTTGAGCTTTCGGAGTGTTTAAATTCCATGGGCCTAGATAGAGGATGAAAGGGCAGACGCTTTCAAAAGTTTTTGGTTTTGGTTGTGAAGTTTTTCCACTGCAAGGTGATATGAGGAAGTTTGCATTTAAAGGATGGTATATTCTAGACAAAAATCACGACTCTTTGAAGACTATACCATGCATGTTGGAGTGTAAAGAAAACAGACAGTCTTTGGAAAATACAGAAATTATTTCTGGCAGTCTCCATTTGAATATTCATGAGGCTGCCAATCTGTAACACTCAAGAACTCGGATGCGTTTAGCGAGTTTTCTTTTCATTGTTTTTTTATTTTAATTTCGACCGGTATACCAGTCCTGAAAAGAGAGCGACTGGGACTAATTTCAAGTACATTGGTTTAGACAAGTTTTTTAAATATCTATAGATAGAAACGTTCCGTTAACATGTATGTCCAAAAAAAAAGAGAAAAGTGTTATCTAATTTTCTATTCAATTTTAATAAAAATGTAGACTAATATTTAAATTGGTTGAAACATGATTGCAAAGATATACCTGCAGTAGATCTCCAAAAAATAACGCCAATTTTCACAGACCTGAGATGCTGTGAACACCGACCGATAGGTTAGCCAAGTAATAACTTTTGATATAATCCAGCACAAAGCACAAAATGGACGACTGAATATAATCATCTCATTGCTGTAATGATATGAAAGTAACGGTTCGTTTAACACCATTTATTTTATCTTCAAAATTTGTTATTAGAGAGTGTTTAATGCTGGTGGCAGAAAAACATACAAGAGAATTTTTTTAGAATAAATAAGAAGTTTATACTTTTTGTCTTGTTCTTATGCCAACGATCTAAAAATGTGTCCTAAATATGTCCAAAATACGAGTATCCCTAACTGTAGCATCAACCGGGTTTTTTCACTTTAAAGGGTAGTTTACTACTGGCTTTTGTGTTCTTCATTTTTCACCGTCAGGAAGTCAAAGATGGTCCCCACTCTAAAAGAACAATGAAAGAAAGGTAGATTTATATAAATCTAAGCTCAAGCACTCAAGATTTTGGCTTGCATTTATCAACCGAATGAATGAGTGGATTTTGATTTAGACCGGATATAGATCTGGTTCTTATAATCCAGTGCATTGTTTTCATTAAGCCAGACTGTAGATTCTAAATTCAATTTTTCCACAAGAATATGTGAACTTGAGTAGATCTAGATATATCTCTAAATCTTAATTTAATTCATACTCATCAATCATGAATAGTCTGGGAATCCAACTTTTTACTGAGCCTAACCGGAACCGGTTTCTGCTACAATTAGGCGGTTCTTGGCGTACACTGCTTTCCGGAAACCCGGTCAAATCGATGGTCGTTACCCGCGATAAGTGTGTCCTCCTACTCGAGCTGTGCTCAATACCTTGAGTGTGTCATCAAACAATGATTATTGATAATCTTCTCGCCCACAATGAACAGTTAGAAGAATGTGGTCCACACCTCTGTTGGTGAGAGAGGCGGAGCGATACCGATAATCGCGGGTTAAGAATTTGGTGCTTGATGATAGACTTCGCGTTAGCATCTTGGGAATAAGAAATTGGGACTAGAATGATAATCTTCTCGCCCACAATGAACAGTTAGAAGAATGTGGTCCACACCTCTGTTGGTGAGAGAGGCGTATCGATACCGATAATCGCGGGTTAAGAATTTGGTGCTTGATGATAGACTTCGCGTTAGCATCTTGGGAATAAGAAATGGGGGCAAGAAGTAAAACAAACGTAGCGTCCCTTATTTGGAAGTTAACATTCAAAATTACGGTAGTGTTTATTTCTATTGAGAGTGTGCACATTGCAAAAATGTTGGATTTCGCTATCAAAATGGCTCACGATCCCGGAAGTTAGAGTATATCTCTTTTGTGCTAAGGATCAATATAGATCTACGTGAATTCGGATTATGTTGATTTAGTGAAGAAAAGATTTTTTTCTCTAACTTCCGGGTGCTTCCGGCATTTTGGTGGTGAGACGCTATATTTACGTCATGTGCACAGCCTCTATTCGCACCAACATTATACGGAGTCTTGTTACTTACAGTGTATATCATTAATTTAATCAAGAGTTAAACATCTTAAACTAAAATCAACAGAACTAAAGAAAAACAATGTCTCCAGTATAAATCTAACGCATATTTTTTTTAATTGTATTCAAGAGACAATGGGCAATACCAATTTATTTTTATTACAGTATTGTTTCCAAAAAAATTGCGCTACTTTTGTTAAAATGTTATCTTCCCATAAACACTATAAAATATGTGGTGCCGGTGCTCTTCTATGTTCCTTATCGGTTTCCTCCACAATCATGCAAAATTACATAACTTTATGAGCAAATTGTGATGTCATTTAGGTTCAGTCATACAAGTTGACTTCATCGTAATTTTAGCGTATACTTCATAATGCCATTCTTGTTGCTCATCTCTCTGATCGATGCAGATTTGTCACCGTAGTGATTTTATTCGGATTTTAGTCAGGTTAATCTCTATCAGGTTCTATATTTTACTTTAGGTTAAAAGGCTTAAGTTGTATCTGTTTAATAACGAATCCTTCACGTCAGACAATATTAAAATCATATTAGTGTTATCTTTGATTCGTAAAGAAAAAGAATGTTTGGGACATAAGCTTAAGCTTAAGACTGTTTTTAAACCTGGATTGCCATCCCAGATGTCGATTCACCTCAAGAACTTTCTATAAACGTTCTTACTGTTTTGTAACAATAGCGAGAGTCGAGGGTGTGATAACTCTTTGAACCAGGCCGATTTCCCCTGGTTTCAAGCAAAACTTGTCAAAGACGTAAAGTGTTTTGGCGTTAAAAGCTTTTTTCTTTGTTCAATATCTTGGAATATTATCCATTATTTATAAGAGCGTTAAAGACCTCAAATGTTTCTATAGAAAACTGTCATTTTCGGTTTGTTTGTTTTACCTTATTTTGCATTTTTTCTTTTTGTATAACCTACATGAAGTGTTTTGTGCACTTTTGTTTGAAGCTGTTGACATTGCTTTAATTTTGGTCTTAAACCTTCACACTGACGAGTAAAGTGGTAAAGCAGCTAGTGTAAATCTCTAACAAAGCAGCCATTGTAAATTTCTAACAATTTGTTTTGATCTCTATATACCCTGATGTACCTCACTAAAGCAGCAATTGTAAATTTCTAACAATTCGTTTTGTTCTCTATCTTCCCCCATGTACCTGGTTAAAGCAGCAATTGTAAATTTCTCACAATTTGTTTTGTTCTCTATCTACCCTCATGTACCTGATTAATGCAACAATTGTAAATTTATAACAATTTGTTTTGTTCTCTATCCACCCTCATGTACATGACTCGGTGCCACTATCAGCATAGAACTGTCGAATCTAAATAAAATCCCGCCCTGGTCATGATTCTCAAGTTCTATTATCTTCGCTCTGCTCGGCCTCCGCGCGTCAAACTCCATAGGGATATCATTTGGCTCCTAGTTGTTAGACTCGGAAAATAATGAATGCGAGACTGAAGACATTTGGTACACTTCTTAAAAACTGATGGGTCCGTCATTGTTAAAGTCCCCAGATAGTCTAGGTGAAATATATGAGAAAGAACTGTCACATAACTCTATTAATTTTGTCACAGAGATCTTGCCATACATTATTTCTAAAAATAGGGTATGGTGTGACCAGAAATTCTTCTCTTTCCGAATGACAAAAAATATGTCCTTTTTACAGAATAGTTTAGATAACTAAATGGTCATGTATAAAAGAAGAAAGCGTTTATCTTTTCCTCGTTCCTATGTCATTAACTAGCAAATTATCACTTAATATGCTGTGAGCCCACCAATCATATTATGCAGAGAAACAAGCGTGTACCAACGAAAAGAAGTTAGAGCGTTTTAGAGAGTTTTAACCTTTAAAGAGCTTCCGCGAAATTGAGCACTTTTCTTCATTTTTTATATATAATATCTAAATCCGCTATTCAACTATCTATCTGCCTGAATATCTATATTTCTGTAAATCTACCGAGCTAGCTAGCTACCGAGTTAAATAATGATTGCCTAAGTCTGTCCCTGTTGGTCTTATTAATCTGATTGTATGTTATTTCAGAACAGAAGGAGTAAGTTGAAGTTTCTTAATATCCTGTACCGTATGCCCCCTATAGGTTGTCACGCTGCGTTTCTCCCTTCCCTTGCACTAATCAATGGTATACAGTGACAGTCTTGTCTTACAATCAATAATCATGCACTTTTTGAGGGTTTGGGCAAATTGCTAGGTACACAGAG
Source organism: Elysia marginata (assembly GCA_019649035.1). Classification (NCBI taxonomy): domain Eukaryota; kingdom Metazoa; phylum Mollusca; class Gastropoda; family Plakobranchidae; genus Elysia; species Elysia marginata. Next base: position 382,598 of record BMAT01003620.1, read on the forward strand.
AACATGTGAAAAATGATTATCTATTCGTATTGCCATCTTGTATGAGAAACAGCACCTAAATGGTGTCAGTGCTGATTCTTGATTAATTAGAATGATACGGCTGATTTTCCCACTTATCTTCTTTGAGTTCACGTGCAATTCCATGTACGATTCATTTCAAAGATACATGAGGATGAACGAAAATACTTTTTGTTAATTTGGCGGAAGTTTCTGCATATCAATTACAATCTTTCACCATACGCAAATACTTCCCTTTACCCGATTTTCTAGTGCCTCGTGTCTTTTTTGTTTGTTGTTTGATCATTCATCAGAAGTAAAAAAGAACTTGAATGTCCACGTGAGGAATGAGAATTATAACCAAAAGTGATGTTGGTCCTAAGATACTGTAGTGTTTATAAATAGAGTTTTTAGGAACAGATCTATTGCCTAAAGTAACATTTTTGTTGCTGGTTAGGTCCTCTTTTTCATGCTGGTTTTTATTGTGGCTAACAAACTGTACCTTAAGTCCTCGAGATCGATAACCACAGAGGAGCAATAGCTACATATTTTGTTGTACTGTAAAGATTTAAATGAAGAAGGAGGAAAATATCAATACGCCAAGTTAGTATTTAATTTTATATACTTGTCTGTCTGTAATTATGTCTATCCATTTAGTTTTCTCCAAAGTCTACCATATTTTCCACTTACAGGTGTATCTATTTGTGTCTCTGTCTATCTATCTGTCTATATATCCCCACTGCCCACCACATTTTCGATTAACACGCCTTTTACTTTACCTCAACCAAACATGAAAAAAACAATCGTGTATGTTTAAAACAATATCAGCGCGTCAAAATCGGGAAGAAAAGCAGCAGCAATAACAAACACAGAAATAACGGAGAACAATTCGCTTAAGTTATCAAATCGATTATTAGACTTCAATTTCCGGTTGCCGAGCTAAGATAACGTCAACCAGTTTAATTCAAACTCCCGTGTTCCTTCATATCTTGGGGGCTGAAAACCCTATTATCTCTATTATAACTCGTAGCCTTCGAGGCTTATTCGTTGCAATACAAAAAATGCCTTAGCCAGACATATAAAAACCAGCTCAATTAACGAAAAAGTTATCAATATGCAAATAAAAAATCTCAAGAAGAAGATCATTTTACAGTCTTTATTTATGACAACAAGAAATAGATTCTATGCCCAAGGACAGAGTCACAGTGCAGAGAGCGTTATAAAAACATTAAAAGATTAATAAAAATTTCTTTTCCAGTTCTTGTTTGCAGAAAGACCATACAGAAATAAAAAAAAATAAACGATAGATTTAATTTAGCCGAAAAGTAAAAGAGTAAAGATAAAGAGGTAAAGAAGTGAAAAACATGTTTAAAGCAGGGTCTTCGGTATTATTGGCACGTATACAAAGGAATTTATTCTAGTGAGCTTTGAAAAAAAAAAGATCGTATGTGGTCACTTTTAAATGATAGCTGAATATAAGAGCCGTACATGGGTTATATTGTTCTTGTTCTAATGTTTACACAAAAGAAAATTCAAATCTTTAGATGTTTTTAAAAACAGTGTTTTGTCCATGTGTCCGCCTTCTATATTTTCCTTGTGAAAATTGGACGAAATACAAGCTAAGAAAACAAAAATATAGTTTAGTGGAACGCTTAAGAGAAGACCGGGAAGAGGTCTAACAAGATCGAATTGATTTATCAATCTAGTACTGCTTTGTTGATGAACGTATGTGAGACAACCAGTATAAATCAGTCACAAGTCACTTATAGTAGTTTTGAGTTAGATATTTTTTTAAATACCAAATTCTGTTTTATAGTAAATCGTTTTATTGTTTTGGAATGAACTATCTCAGGTTAAAGAAAGGCTAGTTTTAATTTTTTTGTCAAGTGCCTTTACTAATAGCTCAGAATATCAAAGTTCTTACTTGTTTTTTATTTGCCCTGGTCACCTCACATATAGAAGATTGTGTTCCAATTTTTTCTTTGCTATTCCCACAGTCGCTTCTATTTAAGAATGGGGTAGTTTTGTTGCTTTTCTTATTTGGCTTGTTATAAAGTATAGTTAGTTGCAATGCATTTTGTCAAGCTCTTTATGAGATAATTTAAGACGAGCAGTCCTTGATACAAAGCAAATTAGATAAAATATGAGGGATTTTTATGCAGTGGCTAATCTTCTAACGGTTTACATGGGTTCCCTGACAGGTCATGACCAACTAAATTATCTTCTGAACTCTCAGAAGAGCAGCACTTACACTTATAGCGCATCACTTTAGTATAGTAACAAGATATTTCACTGCCCTTAGCGAGGTGTGTGTGTGTGTTGTATTCAGACCTGTGATGCACACTCTTTTAGAAGTTAATCATCTTGTAAGCCATCTTTAAACTCCTTTAGCAGAAAAGCAAGTGCTTTTAAAATAAAATAGTCAACTAGTCCTGTTATTTAACTTTCCCTTTAACTTTTAAAAATGTATAAAACACTTATTATGGCGACAATTACACAAAAGCGGTACAAGCTAGATCATTATATATTGTAATCCATTATGTCGTCAGAAGGAACAACGCACCTGTGCAAAGCATGGGGCTACCCATCTATTTCCCCATTTCCATCTTACTAATAATTTCTCGTGTCATTTCTCTGTAAATGTTGTGACCTTCCATTTTTCTTCTTTCACTTCATTCCCCTTTTTCCCCTTCAAACTTTATTACAGCGTTCCTAAGAAAATTAAAAAGAACAGGCGTTTGTTGTTCTATAGATTACCAATTATAAAAGCATAGTGCAAATCTTGGTATTAAAAATCCTGTGCTTAGATCACGAATCGATGAGGGATGATCTTTCCTGCAGCTTGCTGTCAGTCAAGTGAAAAGTTAAGTTGGCACTTTTTGGGTTGGTTTTTTTTTGTTTGGTTTAACTTTCTTCCATTTGAAAAACATATGTGTGTGTTTTAAATCTCTATATCTCTCTAACTCGCTCTCTATCTATCTGTCAATCGATCTAACTGTCTGTTATCTATATTTCTATCCATGTACATCTCTATCAGTCTTACTTCAATATTCTTTTTCTATGTTGCTCTCTCCATTTTTACTATATTTCTCATTATCATTTCGTTCCCTCTCTTTCTGTTTTTCTCCCCCCCTCTCTCTCTCCTCTCGCTCGTCTTCTCTCATTCTTTTTTGTGCTCTCTCTCTCTCATTTTCTCTGCGTGCTATTTTCTCTAATATTATCTTATCTTGATTTTAACCTTTAAAGGTGTTTCTAATTCTATTATCCTCTCCATCTTTCCTCATTGCTATCTTTAAGGTTCCATCTTTTTCACCGCAATCATTTTTGGTGTATATTTAGATGTGTAGGCTATATATTTTTCTTCATCTATTTTTTTCAATCTCGCTAAATTTTTAAAACTTGTTATGTCCTTATTTTCTTTTTCCTGTTCACCTTGTTTTTCTTGCTAAATTCTATTCTCTACATATCTCATGCTGGTATTACTTTGTCATCATCTTTAAACTTTACATATCTTTCTCCCATGTTTTCAATAACTTTCCTCCTCTATTTCTCGCCTTCCTTCTCTATCTCTACCTCTATCTCTACTTCTTTAGCATTCTTTTTAGTTCGTCCTGATTCCGTGCTCTTAATCTATCTATCTTTTCTATGCCACTGCCTTCCTATTCAATCCATCTTCACGCCTCCTTTCTCTCTCTCTCTTTCTCTCTATCTATCTCTCTCTCTCTCTCTTTCATTACATGACATCACCCAACTAAAGCAATCACTGGTGTATTCTTCCCGATAACGCATTTTGCCGTGTCTGGTGCTGTGGGTCAAAGGGGCATCTTTTTCTGTCTTCCAGTTTTACTGTTTTCTAGGTTCTAATAAAGATAGCTTTCTGTGCGGTTGATAAAACTAAACCGAGGAATGAAATAGTGTGGTACACTCGAGCCTGTTTTGAGTTTTTTTATGTACGTTTAAACGATAAAATATGGAGAAAAAAACAATTGCTTGTTGTAAATGTCGTGAGTCTTTATCTTCTTTTCTGTGCAATATACAGACTTTTGATTTCATCCAAATAAGTGAATCAGTGTTCTGTTTGATTATTTGTGATTTTGTGACGAAATTTCTAACAAAAAATTAAAACGAGGCCGGACCAAGTTGCATATCAAAATACTCACTGCTATAAAACCCTGTTTCAATTCGCTTACCTTGTCAGTCATGTGTAGGAGTATGTGGGCGGGAATCGGCTGATCATCGGCACCAGAAGCAGTTAGGTCAACGGGAAAATGATGCAATTAGCAATTACAATGAATCGTAAGTGGATGAGGGCGTGAAGATGTTGCACCGTTACAACATTAGACCAGTAAGAAATTCTCAGGGACTTTTTTCTTAATTAGTGTAGACTGCATTTCTCCACAACAAAAGGGAGACTAGTGTTTGAGAAACTCCAGGGTTTGGAAACGTGCAGGCCTACTTTTGGTCGATCAAAACGCGGGCCTTGTTTTTTTTTTATCTCTCTAGTAAAACCTCTTAAAATTTAAAATTATGGACTAGTTTCCCTTCTTCTTGCCTTA
>BMAT01003620.1:400381-410807 GCA_019649035.1 Elysia marginata
ACAAAGCTATAACCTCGCGTGTCTCTTCATTTTTTGTATAAAACTTTTTTTCCACCGTTCCTAACCTGTGGGCTGTTTTATCTGGATGAGCAGTGGATCAGCATCCCATTTGCTATGACGCATGAGGCGGTATCCAGCATAACTGTCAACGCTACTCAGAACTGGATTTTCCCAATAGACACCGCGACCCTGCCCTCTTACTTTGATAACTACCTTCTACTGATGTTTGGAGGAATACCCTGGCAGGTACACAGTTTTTAGTAGAGACCGTTGGAAAACGAAATTCTAGCCCCCATGGCTGTCTTCAATAACAGTTTTTTATTCTTCAAATATTTTGCGTGTCTAAAATAATAGGGTCGTAAACCGAGTTGACACTTGGGTATTTTTTCCAGAAAAACATGTTTAAAGATTTAAAAACAGTTTGAGTTATGAAGGAGCCTGTGTCTGCATTTTGTTATAACTCTTGCAGCGAAATGTCTCTAACCTTTGAGATCTTAACCAGAGAAAAGAAAAAAAAATGTTTTAATTCAAAACAGTTAGCATAAGATCGTTTCTGCTACGATCTTGTCATTCCAGACCCGCATTATCTCTAGCTCACTTTTGATTCGTACTGAACCTTTTCCATAATAGATTTTATATTTGTGAGCTACAGAAAATAAAACTCGACCTCATATCCAAACGTCATCTGAATTGTTTTAGTTTGACACGAAACGTAAAAGGTTTAGGCTATCAAGATGGCGAAACGCGCGCGAAAATGTGGAATAGAGCTCTTTTGTGCTATGAGCCAAAAAAGCTGTTGTTTTTACGTGTTTTTGTTTTCGCGCAGGTCTACTTCCAGCGTGTTCTGTCCTCCAAGTCTGCGATGAAGGCGCAGGTTCTGTCTTACATTGCCGCCTTTGGTTGCATCGTCATGGCAACACCGGCTGTGTTGCTAGGCGCAGTCGCCGCCTCCACCGGTAAGCTACTTGAGTCCAGCAATCGAAATAATTATAAAGGTATGAAATTAGCAATGGAGAGAAGTGGGCTTTTTAGTGGAAATACCCGAAATGTCTGTCTTTATTATGATTAAAACCTTCGACTTATAGATGCTTCGGTACCCACCGCCTTGTCACTTAGAGAAACATAGCTTATACCATAACCGCTCCTTTAATCATTTGACTGCGCAGTGGCTGCCTCCGCAATTTATTTTAGTCTTGTAATACTTTCTCTATAGTGTGAGCTCCGTCAAATTGTAGGCAAAAAGATCCAGATCAAATAGTATGTGAACTATCATTATGACATGTATCCTGCTACGGTTCTAATGATGAGTATTGTCAACACTTTCATGTAAACAAATATGTACAGGGGTTTAAAAGTTTTGAGAGAAAAAGTAGATGAGAGAAAGATAGGAATTGACACAGATCGATTATCAAGAAAGCATTTTAAAGAGGATATTCACTGCGTTGAATTATCCATTTGTTTACTTATATATTTATCCATTTATTTTGTCCTAATGTATCAAAATTTGTTATCTACGTCTTGTGTATGATTCACGAACTGGTATATCCAATGCGAATTTCCCTCGTCGATTCATAAAATTTAACTTATGTTATCGTAATTTGAAGGTAAGTGCAAAGCTTACGAATTTAAGTTAACCTGCTTGAACATTGTTAAGGAGAGTAACAAAAAAATTGCCACAATTTTAACCATAAACTTTTTTTGCTTATGTTTTATTATTAGGTTAGAAAGGTATATAGATAAGTACTCATCATTTTCAACGGTCAAAGATAGTAAAAAAAAGGCCATGAAAATATTATGAGTTTACTCTCAGACTTTGTGAATAATTGCAATGATGAAAGGGCAAAAACCTTGTGTTTCATCTTGACCTTCAGGTTTTTATTGGCAAATGCAACTTTATCTCCCTCGCTACTTCTTTTCAAACCCTTGTCAGGGTGGATCGTCTGTAAGCGAAAATCTGCAAATTGGTCTTTAGATGTAGAGGAGCTAGTGTGTAGCAGTCGCTGAACTTGTAATATTTCAATTATTAACAAAATCAGATAGGACAAATAGATATGAGTGTATGTAACTGATTGTATCTTGTCGTGTAGACCTAGTCCGTGTCGTCTTATCAAACGATCACGTTAATTTGCCTTATCATCATGTCTTTCCACCAATTCAAATAAGTTGGATGTAGGAAAAATATATTCGTTCCCCTTTTTCGCATATTTTGAACCAACAAAAGTTATCATAGTTTTCGACAATATTTTCATAATTTCATGAAATTCTCGACGTTTGTGAGCTATAACAGAGCGCTCTGAAGTAGAATTACGTTATCCGGCTCATATTATGGACTGCGAGTCATATTTGTCTTTTTCAACGTTTCCTTGAACTTAAGTCACAGACCCACAGATTCATACATATCACACCGATGACCTGAAGATCCACTACTGTGGGTTTTTTTTCTTTTCTTCTCACCACTCCAGACTGGAACCGCACAGCGTGGACCGGGCCTGTGCCCATCCCAGCTAAGGATTACCCGATGATCCTGCCTATGACCCTCCAGTACTTATGCCCACCTATTATAGCGTTCATCGGGCTTGGCGCGCTGTCGGCTGCTGTCATGTCGTCTGCCGACTCCTCCATCTTGTCTGCTGCCTCCATGTTTGCACGAAACGTTTACCGCTCGTTGTTCCGAACGGCAGTAAGTAAAATTGATGTAAAGAGCGCGTGTAATTATGCAGCGCTTAATCCATTTCAATGCTCTGAGCGCTTTGCATGAGTTCCCCAACAGGCTATTACCAATCAAATTACCGCCTTAGCTCATAAAGTAGCAGCACTTAAACCGCATATATCTAGCATAGTGACAAGATCTTTTACTGCCTAGTGCCTATAGTTGCTAGGTACTTTTTAACACCTGAGCGAGGTGAGGAAATGCTTGTAAAGAATCCTTCCCAATAACTAAACGCCGACTTTCCTAGACAGGGCTCGAACCCCGGACCTCCCTGCTCCAGGGTCGAGTGCCTCTCACCAGAACACTTAATTAGTGAACTAATAGATAAGCTAAAGAACTGTTACCTAATGGCGGTCCTCACAAGAAAGTCCTTTGCGGCACAGTCTTAAACAAATGAGACATGACACTTTTATCTCGGTTGCGTAGGGCTAATATTCATATTCACATATCAGTCGCTGATCTCCCACGAAGAAAACTGCAGGAGATGCAAACTATTTTTTTGTGTGTTATATTCGTGTTTCAACACTTCATTTGGTTGGTATTGTGTAATAATAGTCTTATTTCAATACTTCATTTCGTTGGTACTAAAGCAATTTGTGCCACCAAACTAAATGGAGGAGTTGATGAAGATTGTTATAAGACAAAGTTACGTGTTTACACACCCAAAACTCTGAAACGTGTTAAAAAACGAGTTAAGGAAACAAAGATATATAAGCATTGACCAAACCGTCTTAATGATTAATAGCACTAGACCTTCGGTCGAATATTTTTAAAAGCAAGTTCATTTTCCCTGCTTTATTTACGAGTTATATCAGAAAAACTTATAACTTATTCAAACTATAGTGGGTGTGGGGTGGGGTTCACTTTTGTTGTTGATAAATGTATGCTAGCCATTGATAACCCCTGGCACAACTATAGCTTTGCTGTTTCATCTATTTCCACTCCCAGGCTTCTGAGCGTGAGATTATTTGGGTTATGCGGGCTGCTATATTTGGAGTGACCGCCCTTGCTTTAGCCATGGCTCTTACCGTTGAATCAATCTACATGTTGTGGTATCTTTGCGCCGACCTGGTGTACGTGATCCTGTTCCCTCAGTTGACAGCCGTCCTCTACCTGAAGAAATCCAACACGTACGGCTCTCTAGCCGGCTATGTGTTTGGACTCTTCATCCGCGTGGCGGGTGGAGACCCGAACCTGAAGGTCCCTGCTATCATCAAGTTCCCCGGCTATGATGAGGAGACGTATGTGCAGGCGTTCCCATACAAGACTCTCTCGATGATGGTCTCGAGCGTCACGCTGGTTGCCTTCACTTATCTGAGTATCTGGCTATTCGAATCCGGTCTCCTGCCGCGCAGGTTTGATATCTTCATGTGCGTGGTGAACATACCGGACGAGCAGATGGTGCTAGCATCAAGAGAGAGCATGGACGAGCGCACCAAGTTTGGAGTCTACGGAAAAGAGAACGGCAAGGTGAACCCTGCCCTCAAGTTCTCCAACGAAGATCTAGTGGCGACCGGGGAGACGGATGACTCAGAGGAACATGATGGATCTCCCCCATCTGGCCACAAAGGTCTCAACAGCGGGCTAGTACAATGATACACGCGTCAAGTTTAGATCTAGATCATAATTGGTAAGAAATTCATAACGATGAGGTTTAAGTTGATGGTCAGAGTAGTGTTGGCTGTGTTATTTTGTCCAGCTTGTCGGAGAGTTTCTCATTACCATTACTATTCTCTTGCGTATCAACTTAGTGGATTTAATCCAAGCTTAGAACAGTGCCAAAGCTTTAGTGCTTTATCAAGATTCTATGTAACATCAGTCCATTGCACACAAACCCCTGTGTGTTACAACACTGTTCATGTTGTTTGTCCAACCTGCTTTGTTGACGAATGTTGAAAACCTATGACCCCCCCCCTTCCCGTCGGAAAAAAATTAAAGGCAACATCATGTACATACACCAACCGTCAATGAATAAACGACCAAGTCGTCCATAGTTACTGGTCTTGCAGAGAAATAGAGTTTTACAAAACATCTGATTTATTAATGGTTTTTCTCTTTTACGAGCGCACGAACTGAGCAATGACAGATTTTTCAAATACCTCTTTATTGAAAATTTTCAAGAGGCCGATTCCACTGAACAGGAATACTATGGGAAAGCTGGTTTAACATGCGTGAAGTGTTGAAACAGAAACTGCCTGGATAGATATGGCGGACTAAATCTGTACATTTTTCCTTTTTCATTGTTGAAGAAAAGCTGTAGCATTGTCGAGTAGTTATTCTAACTATGGTGGTGAATTTTGTTTATTTAATCAGTTTATTTTGTTTCGCTTTGACTCTTTTCTTGCTAAGCCCTACGGTGAGTGCTAAAAATCACGAATTTGGTTTTTCACACGAATTGTTTTTTTATGTTGTTACAAACATGAAGAGAATAAGTGTATTTCTTTTATCTTGCCTGAGTTCGTAGTTCTCGGTATCACAAAATGTTTACTGTAATATATTATGAGTTGCATTTTGCCTTGAAATAATACTGCCCAAATAATCAAAGTGCAGTATCTACAGAGAAAACCATTTGGAGATTCTGCACTTTGGATGACACCGGCAGAATATTACTAGATATTTTAGTATATGTGTATATAAGATTGTTCTTTTTTTAAATTCTGGCAGAATATAAAATAGCTCAAGGGCAGATATTTGAATATGAATATACTTAAAACATTATGGAGTATTGCTTCAACCAGGCTTATTTAATGTGAACTACAATTAAAGTAGTTCAGAATGTGACATTTCGTGTGTAGGCCTGAAGTATGTATGTTACATATTGAGCGTCTTAGTCTTAGGAAAAGCCTTTGCATTGAAGTGAGAATTTGATATAGCTGTGGTGATTTTATAAGCTGGGAACGTTTAGGGAAACATAGAACAGTCAATATTCATTGTTTATATTGAGATAAACTCTATGCTCATAGGACAAACTTTGGAGTTTGCAGTTGCGTTTTTCCTGGACATATTAACAATACAATTAGGCTGTCATGCAAAATTATTCTCAATTTACACCTAGCGTAAGAGTATTTCAATTATAGTTTTGGCCAAGTTATTTGCAAAGACTTTCAAAATAAACCCATCTCATGCACAGTTATCGAACGGTATTAGCCACATACATTACACTAGTGTAACATTATTTTTACTAATGAACTCAAGGAATGTAACTTATAAAATTTAAGGACATAGCGTGACAAGACTCAAAATGCAAAGAAAAAAATGCAGGAATAAAAGCAAAACAGTTAGGTTGAAATGGTATCTTGAATCATAATCAAACAACCTTTGCACCGTTAATCTTACAGGGGGGAATAAGTCTGTTTAAGATTAACATTCTTTTGCGAGAATTAACTACCCTTTTGAAGTTTGTGCATTTGAATATTTTGCTCTCAAAAGCGACATAATGCTTTTGCAGTTAAAAATTAGCCTGGTCTGTTACCTTTTACTTCTTTAGTTAAACTATACAGCCAAGTTATTGTTTCATTAAAAAAGTAACTGATGCATATGACGATAAATACTCTTTCCTCTATCTGAAACCAAGAGGTCGCAGTTTGTCGTTAAAAAGCTTGAAGTAAATATTATTTTGATTAAATAAATGGAGACCCGGCACAAGGAGTTATCTTTTCATTATCTAACTGTATGTAAACAAAAAGCTCGGTACCTGCGTCGTGAGTCTCCATGAAAAAGTTTTGGTTGCATTCGAAATCTAGGTGACAATGTTAAAAATAACTTATTTTGTAACCATTGTGTCTAGAAGCCAGAGCCTAGATCAGAGCTCTAAACTGTAATGGTTTTAAGGTTATCGGTCACGGCGGAAAACAAAATAAATAAAACATTCAAGTAAAACCCGCTTCGATGTGAATTTTAGCTCGCGATTCGATTCGCTGTGTCACAAAAAGATAATTTAGTGATAGATTAAGTTAGTAGGATTATATTTCCAAGGACGGCAAAGAGGCTGTAACATTTAGCATATAGAATCCATATCATCCTCTTACATTTTCCTTTTATATAAAACGGTCTAACCTGAGTGTGGAATATACTAGGAATTTCTGCAACAGTTGTAACGTGAGATCTTACTTATAATTATTATGAATGCTGAACTTGTTTTTGCTGCCTCAAAATTTTGAAATAAATAACAACAGTTTCGTGTGTGTACCATATACCCTGTATCTTCACGGAGGCATTCAGCCTTATGAAGAAGGTCCAGTGTAATTGTCATCGTCATAGTTGTTCATAGTCTCTGTCACTATCAGTGTTTTCTTTCCCTTTTTTCACTTTGGATTGATGTATAATGCTAGAATAAATAACTTACTGGCTGTCTGGTAGATTAAAAAATGAGTACTGGCTATAGGCAGTGCTTGTTATTTGTAGAATGGTAGCCTAACAGACAACCGTCCTGTCATGCTCTGAAATATGGGTTGAATTTGCTATAATGTGTGTTTGTTCGCTGGGAAAAGTTCTAAGTCTTGAGGCTGTCTTTGGCGGGATAAGACTATTGGGAATGATAATAGAGCACAAAATTATCGTTCTTGTCTGCAAGAAATTGACTTGAAAGAGGGAGTTGTCAACGGGAACGATAATTTGCGCTTTAATCTCATTCCTAAAAAGCATTTTTGTATGTTTTTTTTTCAAGATCCTTTCCAGCCTCTTTTTATTGTATTCGATTCTTAATGTTCATCATGAATTTTAACTTTTATAACCAATAAAGAAAAAAAAAACATGCCTACAAGAAATTTAATTAAAAAAAAACATTCCATTTCCAGACAAAACCTATTTTGACAAGGAGTTAAGAAGCCTAAAATTTAGGCAGTTATGTTTTATCGTGGGGATACTTATGATGTGATAAAAAAGTGATATAAGTTATATTTTGTGATCACAGGATAAAGAGAAAATTTGACAAACTTGAAAGAATGAATGAGTTTTCTTTTATCCATTGTTGTGAATGAGATGGATTTTTTTTCTCATGAAATTTGTTGCCAGAGATTTGTTATTCCGTACGGACCACAAGCATTTGCATTAATCTGTGGCTTATGAAGATGCTGTTCTATGTTATCCAAATCATAAAATTTTGAGCCAAAAACATTTTCCATATCGTTTTATTTGCCTTTCATTAACTATCTCTGTAAAATGTTGTATGTTGGCATTATTATGATTTTGTATCTTATCTAGGAGTATGACATGTCAAAGTAATGCTAGAGAATTTTAGCCAATTATTACGTAATAAATGTTTACCAAGATAGAGCTCATGCGAAAAAAATCACATTTAAATTCTATTTTTAGAGAACTCTAAAGTGGTGCTGGAGTTGAATGCTTTTTTTTTACTTAGAGTTTTTGCGTGATTTAAATTCACAACTGTAATACTCTCAGCTATTTAAAAAAAAAGATTGAGTATGAATTATTTCGGCTCTATGCACAACACTTACACAAATAATGGTCCTTTCACCTGACGCGTATGCGATGATTCTGATGCCAAAAATTGATGACGGGCCGGTATAGCTGCTGTGATCCGGCTTTGCTTTCAGGTGATGACGCGCCGATCATTTGTGAAAGGGTGTATGTGATACATAGGGACGTTGCAGTATTGTCTTTATATTCTTACGAGTATGAATACATGTACGATTCCATGGACTTTTTTCTTCACCGGTAAAAACTGTTATATAATATACGTTTATATCGCTATAGTTTTATGTTCTTTGTTTTCTCTCCATATTTCCTTCTGCTGTCCTTTTTGCACGGAGATGCATATGGATGAAGTTATTTACTCGTTCTTTTACTGAGCAGGCTTTACTTGTGTTTGTTCGCGTGGCAGACTTATATCCTCTCATCATGCCATAAGCTTTTGTTTTGTTAGTGATTGAGTCAGCTTCTGATAGAAGTAGGTCGGTGTAATTGTCTGTCAATAAATTTCGAATAAGGGATCCTCTAAGAACCTCCAGCAGTTTATAGTTAGTCCAGTGTTCACCAGATTTGAGGACAAAATGGCCCTAGAAACGTCAACGCCTGGAGAGAAAAGGTGTCCATTCCTAAGCATTTTTTGCTGCATAGAAAGACTGTAAAATATTACTTTTTTTCTTTTTTGAGAATTCATGTCTTTCTGTCAAAGTTTCATTCATTTACATAAGCTTTGGTGAGATTAACAATATCGTATCAACTAAAATCAAATGAATTTTTATTTTAACTTGGGGGAATGATTGGTCGAACTTGTTGCCAATTTGCTGAGTATCGCATTGCTTGAGATTAACAATATCTAGTTACTATTTTAATCTTATTAAAATCAGATTCCATATCAACATGTATAAATTTCACACATGATTCTGCATAATTTCCCTGTCTTAGCCTTGTGTATAGTTTGCTTTCAGTTTTCTTGAAAATTAGCCATAATTATGTCATTTGTGATTAGCATCGATCTAAAATGACGTATGATATAAAAACATTGTCTTTACTGTTAATGATAATCATGGTTAAATGTTGTGATCTGTGAGTCTTTAGGTGTGTACTCTGAGTGTATTCTGACCACCTCGAGGTTATAATTACATGCTCAGTGGTAGATAGCAAGAGATGAAGCAGTAGATAATAGATAGGGGTGTAAATATTGGTCGTGCTTTTTGTTCTTCAAGATGCTGTTGCTGTTGTATTTTTTATGTAAACGTTGTAAGGTATAAATGTTACTGAGAAATTGTCTTGCCACTTTATGTTTGAACATCGGAAAAGAATAAACTTGCTGCCTGTGGAAAGAAAATAAGGATTTTTTAAGCGTTGTATAACTTGTTGCTTGTGGAAAGAAAAGAAGAATTGTTTTAAGCATTGTATAACTTGTTTTTTTAAGTAAACTGAGCATTAAATGTCATAATCCCTTGACATGAGATTTGTACGCTACAAAGTTTGCTTTCAAATACTTTTCATGAGTGCGCTGTGTACAGAATGACAAAATATCATGCATAATGGTCCATTTACATGATGCGTATGTCTTACTAAGGGAAAGTATAAGTAGAAAGTCAGTTAAAAAGCTTTTGTCTGCTTTTGTCTTGTGAAAGAGTGTAGGTAGTAGAAGGGGGCAGATTTTTTTTTCGAAGCCTTCAGTCATGAAACTGTACTTGACTTTAAAATGACATACTCGCCGTGTGAAAGGACCAATACTTTATTTTTGGAAGATCTGTGACGTAAAAATGAGCATTCGATATAAAAGTTTGATGACGGGTTAGTGTAGCCTAATGATGGAAGCAACCAAGTTTGTAGCGTAAGTTGTGAAGGGTGATACAGTGCGATTATCCTTGCTTATGATGTGGAATGCGGTATGTAACGTATAATATGTCCAATAGGAATATACTTTGTGAATGATGGTTTTCGTTTTCTCTATTTGACGTAAGAGTTTATTATTTTGTATAAGATTTGGTGTAAGAATAATATTATATTGATGATCATAATGATAAAATATGTATCGTATAATCGGATAATTTATGTACACCTGTTCATCTCAACTCTCTGTGAGTTTGAAGTGGCACCTGTCAGTTCTGAAGACTCGAGTGAGCGTAATTTTGTTCTTCTAAAGTTGAAGGTCTGAGTGTCTTTCCCCTACAACACTATATTCTCCCTACACTGGATGTTGAGATATGTCTTGCCTGGCATGGTTGTGACCTGAAGAAAGAACAGCTTCTCAGAGCAGGTCACTAAAATAATTGACGA
>BMAT01003620.1:420083-430790 GCA_019649035.1 Elysia marginata
TTTTTAGGATCAATAAAATAGTCTATGGAGGCAGATTGATCGACCTACTAATCATCAAGCAACCTATTTGCCAGTGTGAAAACAAAATATAAAAAAAAAATTGTGGTTTTTCAATATGTGCCATGACGATAAGTTGCACCGGCTGAAAAAAGACAATCCTTCGTCAAGGCAAAAGCCACTGAAAAAAAGATGATTCAAAGCTTTTACGGTCAGGCATACAATTCAGTCTGACAGCTTACCACAGAGAGAACCGTACTAAAATCAGATGTTCGCGAAATTTGAAGGACGAATTAAGTTTTACAGGGTGTTCACCGCTCATTGTGATTCTCCTAAAGCTAGTTTTGACATAAGTGGTACTCCTGCCCGTCCAAAAATAAAATCACAATTATATAATGTTAAACTGACCTTCCGGTAATCTTAGGTTTAAAATTCGATAGTACCGCGCCCATTTTAAGCTAAAAAAAAGTCAACATCTGGAACACCAAAGCTTACAAGTTTGAAGCGGGGTGAAGAAATGGGCAAAAGGGAGGGGAAAAAGAGTGAAATATGCATCTAAATTCTAAAGTAAAAGGTACAACATAATTATGCAAATGAAAACACCAGTTTTTGCACTTTCTCTCCTTACAATGTGTTTTCCTCCGGATTTTCACGACAGTTTTCTTTCTCTTATATTAAGGTCCATGCCATTCAAATACAAAACAGTTGAACTCTCGCATGTCTTTGTCAATCTGGTTTGTTTGTTTTTATTCGTCAGTCTATGTCTCACTCTAGTTTTGTCTCTTAATGTCGTTTTCAAGAAAAGTTGTAAAACTTAAGACTTCTAAATTTTACATTGTATTTTTACTATTGGTTTCAAAAACTCTTTAGCTGTAATCAGGCACTCAGCATCGTCACCTGAACACATTATCTTACCTCTAACTTACTATCTCGTTCTTCCTTGAATATTTCTTTCCTCTGGATGTACGAGTGGTTGTTTTTACCTTTTTTCGATCTCTAAGTCTTCTCGCCGTCTAACGTTGCGATATTTTTTTTCAGTTCACGTCATTTAAAACGGCCGGGACTGATTTTAGCAACAGATTGTGCGTGGAAAATATGACAGGGGATATTAAAAAGATAACAACTATGTCCATGACGCTGTGTTTTATACTTGCTGTTGCACTGTTCATTTTCCGAAGCACATGGTTTTAATACGTTTATTGTGACAAGTGAAGTCTTTTTTGTTGTTGTTTTTGTTTTTAAATCTTGTTGAGTGCATCTGTGTGTTAACTTTAACATAGCTGACATTGACTTTTTATGTTTTAATAGATCATCGTTAGATATTTTAATATAATTTCAAATATCATTGAATGGTGGTTTTTTTTTAATATGCTTAATTTTGAAGGTGTTTTGTGTTCCTTTGTAAACATAAAATACCATGTTAATAGGCATACGCTTCTATATATTCCCATTAATTTGTTTCTACTGTTCATAGGACTTATCTTTACAGATACAATAATTGCAGATGTCATGAAAGTTCTAGAGTACCTATAAAAGGTCCCAAGACGTACAATATCCCGATAAGCATTTTATATTTTCTCTGTTGGTTGCAAAAAAAAGAATAATCTAGATAACGTGTTTGCTTCGATCTTGGCTGAAATTAAGTTTTGTTTAATCCTGGCTAAAATTTGTTTCTGTTTCTTTTACATGCCGTGCAAACATCGACGTTTCAGTGAATGAAAGTTTTCTAAGCCTTAAATACTTATAGTTAACCAATTAAAGACCAATGCAATTCCAGAAAAAAAAATAAAGTTTTCTATTCTTGAGACCCACGGTTGCCAAAAACTAAGGTATGAAATGAACAAAAAGTCGTAGGTGGTTTTAAGTGGAATTGTCCGAAGCATACAGGGACCTTCAACGTGTACCTCAGCACCGATCGCCTTGCTTGCCACATCGAGAAACATAGCTTATGCCATGTCGCCATTGGGTTGCTTTAAAGAAAAGTTTCATAATGGAGGTCTTTGTTAAGCCTCTCTAAGCAACTCGCTAACTGGATCGGGAAGATCCAAATCATACCAAACGCAACTTCTGGACCCAAAACTAGGACTCACACAACAAACGCAGAGAACAACAGTAACATGTAAGGCTAAACGCTGTGAAAGGAAGACAAAGAAAGTAGAGGAAAGCTCACTTTATTCATCTCTTTATATCAAAATAAGTCCTTCAATGAAGGAAAACAAGCATAGCTATCTAGAAACGCAAGAGGCGCCTTCAGAATTGCAATGATAGAGTGATTTATTGCCTAGGCTGCGCATGTCTTAAAATCTCGGACTAGATTGTCTTTAAATTATGTCAGCAAGGTCATGGTGGGTGTTTTTTTTTAAGAAAAGCAAAATCTAATGCTATTGACTTTGCTTCAGGACTTTTTCTATGTTTTGATCCTTGATATTTTTTTCTCAGTGTAAAAAGATTTGCATAAAGACCTTAAAATATACTTATTTCTCTTACAGAATTTTGGGCTTGGATCATCTTAATAACTATTTTTTGGAGAAAATCAAGTCTTACTTGGCTTTTTTTATTGTTTTTGTTGTTGTTGTAAATTCCAGCAGTTTCGTACCTTTTAAATGAAAAAATATATCTATACTTGATTTTTTAACATTTCTAAAAAATGACAAAATTGAAAATCTAACATGTGATGAACCACAAAATACTCCCACGCCTACTCATACCATAACAGACATTCACAGCACAGCGCAAAAACGCACACACTATTCAGACGCGATAATCGTGCGCAAATCATACAAAAAAAACAACCCAGAAACAAGCTCAAATTATTAAAAAAGAAACACATGGAAACTATACCATATGCAGATTTATTATCGTACTTAATATGACAAGCAAAAGTAACAACTAAAATCAAAGTTAAAGAAAACAAAGGAGAATGATATTTTAACGCTGGTCTTGGAAAAAAGTTTAATTGTCAACTTTTAAGAGGTTTATTTAACTTTCTGAACAGCTGCTTCCACGTAGTTTCTTGAGTGCATAATCTCTCTGATACTGGAGTACTTCCATTTGGAGTCTGTGACGTTCCATCTGGAACTCTAATTCCCTCCGATGTGCCTGAGTATTGGTACAGAGGTGATATTTACATTTAATACATTCAAAATCCTTGAAGAGTATCAAAATCCATATCAAATTTTGGCCTCGCAGCAAAATTACATAATTCTTAAGGTTATAAGATAGGGTGCTGTCAGAAAAAGTGGAAGGTATTGTGAGGCTTAAGTACCCATGATATCAAAATGTCCTCTTTTTAAGCAGTAGCAGATAACATTATCTAACATACATTATTTAGCTCTGTATATATTACGTTCAAATGCAGTTTTGTCAGACTGGTGTAATTAAATGAGGTACAAAATATGAAAATAAATGTGCCTTGGCGTTATCTGTGACAAATAACAAAATGTAAACGTTTTTGTAAACAACTCACAAATCCGTGCCGTAAACAAGATTTAAATTCACCACAACTTAGTGGCACATGCATTATTCAAAAAACATCTGGTTAATGGAGGCACCTTTTGACTTCTACTCACCTGCATTTTGACCTCTTGTTCTTCTTTGAGATATTTTATACGCATTTCACGGAACAACTTTCTTTTTTTACCACGTGGCACAACCAAAGCGGATGGTGTCTCAGCTGATGTGGGCGCCAATAGTCCTGATGCCTGTGACAATGTTGTCTCGTGCGAGTGTTCTCGTGTACCTTAAAAAATAGGACTCATTTCTAATTTATATTTTGTTGTTTATAATCCTAGACAAAGAAACAGTTACAGCTATAACTTATGGTGTCTGTTGGTGCACAGTGAATTATTAATACGTAAATCTAGTTTATAATCGGAAAATGTATCTGTCTTGGTTTCTGTGTTTGTTTTTCACCCTATCTCCCAGCACAGTGAATTATTAAATAAATAAAATCTTGATTCTATTTGATATACGGCAAAGGCAAATGTTTTTGTTTCTTTGATTGTATTTTCACCCCTCCCCCATTTTTCACCATGCTGTACTTTGTGCATGTAGCAAAGAGGTTGGAACCAAGCTTTGCATGTAGTAAAATAAATTGTGTCTGATGATGTCACAGGTTCAATGTAATCAAGAACCCTGCCTGTAGCTAGCCCCATCCCACCCTATCGCCAAAATAATTGGCTTTTTTGTGCACTGTAAATTTATTGAGGCAGGTCCGCGGAGTCAGCCTCTTTTTTACCTCTTGTTGAGGAACTAATGTTACAATATGATGCTAACACAAGGCATAGATCTAACAGGCCTAGCACACTACCTTGCAACAATTTTTTTGTGGTAAAGTGCTGAAGGAGCCTACTATTGGAGCTTCAGTATTGTTTGACAATTAATTCTAGGCTAGAATCACGCATAGTGGCATTCCGCCATTCCCCATTCAGTTTTTGCTCTCACCTTACAAAAGAGTAAGTCCTGCTCATTAATTTCCCCTCATAGATTAAACTAAAACTTGCATAATATGTCAGCTTACCAACTTTAGTCTGCCCACTTAAGATGTAGGTACTTAGCACGGATTATGTACCAGTTAAAATTGAACAAAAATATGTCCAATGGAACTGGATCTTTTGGGTAGCGAGCTTTTTCGTAAACATAGAGGCCTAAGTGGTGCCTTGTTCGTTATCACGCAAGAGGCATCTTTTGTAACGTAGGCGGGCATGATTATGGGCATAGAGCATTCTTTTTGAACGGGTTCAGCTACAGACTTGTATGCTAGAGCGCAATGCGCACTATAAATTCTCTTTATTATTTTTTTTTGCTGTTGATAATAGTGACTATGCGTAATCAGCCCGCTCAATTGGACGAAGCTCACAGGGGAGGAAATCCAGAATGGCTGAAGGGCTCAGAGTGTTGCTTTTGCGGTTCAAATATTTGTAGATTTTGCAATAAAATATTAATTAAGTCTGACATCTAGAGAGATCCGTATCTTTTCGGTGGGAATCTTTGTTCGATAGTTAAATAAATAGCTAGCGATTACGATTACGAAGCTTGGATCATCTCGATCCAACTCTCGGATCTGTTTCAGAAAAGTGTTTCAGAAAATTTGTTCTCAAACTTTTTAATTATTAAGCGAAACTAACCCTAGATAGTGTGGATTGATACGGTTTAGTCTAACGAGAAAAGGTGAGGTACAAATTCATAGCAAAGTCCTAAATTATATATAAGTCTTTGGCTATACTCACCACATAGGCTCTCGTCTGTATAAAAAAAAGAGGTAAATATAGAAAAAATATAATTTGAAGTTTCTTGCTACATGTATTACTTAATAAAGGACTAGATTGTGACCTTTAGAATATTCTGTAGTAAAAGAAACGAAATAAAAACAAACGGCATTATGATTTTTACGTTATCTATTTATGTTACAATTGTGTTGAGGTTAACTTTATTAACAAACTTCTTAAATTTGTTATGTTTTAGAGTCCGTAGCTGTTTTTTGTTAAATGAAACTACTTTGATTCTTGCCTTGTGTTTAAAGTGTTGTTTACTCCAGGTTTTTTATATTCATTATTTTTAAATTCAGTCTCAGTAATGTTGATGTGAAAACATGAAAGATCTTTATTGAGACAAACGAGACGCATAAAAAATCGCATGTCTAAAGTGATCAGAATTAAAAACTTACACAAAGTATTTATGCCCTCCGACCTTTATGAATAAAGTTATAATACCTCAATAGAGTTTTACAATGAATATGTTTCGCATTCTGTCCAAATGAGTCGTAAGCCGAGCGGCCAAGTTTCGAGGTAGAGGCTTTTAAGTTTAGCAGCTTTTCAGAAAAAAAATGTTTTTTTTAGATATTGATTGTAAAACTATTTCTTGACATTTTTCATACCTGATCCATGTTGAGATTTCATATTTTATATATTTAATTCTAAATGGTATTGTTGCTAAGGCCTTTACAGGTTTACAGTTGTCTCATATTTAAATGCAGTATTGTGCCCTTTCTGAAATTTCAATAGTCCGAACCCTGCCGACTTCAAACGGCTATAACTTCACTCTACAGTATTGTATACTCCAGGTTTTTTTAATATTCATTTTCTATTCAGCCTCAATTTTGTTACTCTGAAACGATGAAAGATCTTTATTGAGACAAACAAGACGCATACGATTCACATATCTAGTCGATTAGCATTTATACTATATACAAAGTATTTGGGCTTTCCGAAAATAAATATAAAGATATAACACCTCAATAACGTTTTGCGATGAATACGTTTAAAAATACATACCTGTAACAACTGGTTTAAAGGTGTAATGGTCTGAATCAATAACACCTCGTCTACTAGACCAGTGCATAAAAACGGTGACATTGCTTATATCCGGATCTGCAGTTCTGTTGTATGTGAAATGGTACTCCTTGTCACTTATCTGGTCACACCTACAGTCTTGCACGCCGAACTGACGATGTGAGCAAGCGCCGGTGTATGAATCAATAGGTGAGCAAAACTGGAATGAAGATTAAATAATGAGATCACAACAAGAGTAGTGGGTTTTGCTGATGTAGATTCCACTGAGATAAGTCCTTATCGCTAGCACAAGGCAAATCATATAATTTTATCTTTAAAGGCAGATGTAAAAAATACTTACAAGACAATGCAATAGTGTAGGGATCCCACAAAATATAACTACTTGTGGAATTATGTGATATGGAGTTTATAAACCATTGGCAAGGGTCTTAAAAGCTCTCTAAGATGGTGAAAATTATTTTATTATCTATTTTAGGACCTGAATTATTGCTTTTAAAAGACAAGGCACACGAGTGGCTCAAGGTTTTTTTTTTAATGGATAAAATTGGATTCAAATATTTTCTTATTTAAGAAAAAAGAGGTTTACAGTGTTATATGTCTCTGATTCCGTTAACCACGGATCCACGAAACTTTCCATCTTATATTCTGAATTCATCCCGGTAATATTGTATTTCAGTACAGTGTAGTCTTGCCCAGCCAATTGAAAGTTGTCATTGCAAAAAGCTGTTGACGTGACTTCCAGTAGCTCAATTCTTGGTGAACCTTGACAAAAAAAAGTTGAAGCAAAAGAAAGGGGCAGTTTTTTTTTTTAAGTTCATAAATAGATTCTGTATTTTAACCGTTAACTTTCCTCCTCGAATGTTATAATGAATTGGCATGTATTCATATTGAGTTTGTTGTTTTTTTTTAGTTCTTACTTCTAGTGTCACGGTTTCTTGATCATTGGTCTGAGTTTTACTTTCGAGATCAAGTTAAAACTAAGGAAAACTCTTCATTTTTTTAAAGGGTGTGTTTTATATTTGGACTCCAAAAAAAATTATAACTTTTTTGAGTCAAGTTATCTTTGCAGGTTACCGGGTATTACACTAGTCTGAGTCGGTATGATTGCTAAGTTCGAACTTATTAAGCTAAAGTTTAAGTTAACATTCAACTTAATCGAGTTCCTGGCGTTGTCGGACAAGTTTCAAATTACATTCAGATACTCCTACATTAGAACAGAGAGGCAGACAGACACACACACACTGAAAAGAGCCACATCAGGATTAACTCTCTTCCCTCCCTACTTTTTAGGAGCACGCACAAACACCAGAAATAATAAACGAGTACACAATAAAATTCCCGACGTGAAATTTGTGAGCTCTTTTAAAATCTTGAAAACGGGAAAAGTCGCGTGAAGAAGGTAGAAAACAAGTTTATTCAACTCAAAACGAAGAAATCAACACGAAACGGTATTTACGTCCAGCAGCAGTCGTAAATAATAACAGTGGAATTGCCAGTGTCCAGCATAAACAAATCGTAGATCTAGCTTTTGCACAAAACTACTCACGTACTTGTATCCGTACTCCGGAATTGTGTCTGTACCACTCTCTCTTCATCCACTATTCTCTTCTTTTTAATCAACCATGCGAGCTCTATTTATAGGCAAAACACACTTCTAGAACACATGGTCTGGCTTTCACTCGAACTTTCTACCCTATACAAGAAGCGAGGGAAAGGCGTGGCCTAATGCGGCAGCGACATCCAATCACAAGCCAAATTAAAATTAAGTCGCCCGAAATCACTCCTACGTCATCAAAATTTCGTAAACAAATTTGATGGTGCAATCTCCAGCAGGATCTAGAAGCCTAGACCTACACAACTAACAATAGGCGATTATTCTGGATTTCAATGAGTTAGGTAATGTGAAAACCATAAGTCATGTCTACGAATACCAGCATATTCCACTATGAAAGCAAGCGTAGCATTTATCTAGGCTTACATTGTACATAGCATGAATTAAACAATCTCTAACTTCGATGCAGAGTAGAATATAAATCTGAGAGTCTACTCTTTTTTGTATAGCATCTTTTAGCAAGTGCAACTGTTGACAGTCCTAAGTGTCCAATACTGTTTTGATGGCCAATAAATGGGCTTTCTTGTGGAATGTTTTCGATCACTATATCACATTATATTATACAATCTGACCTCCTTTTGTTACTAAAAAAAGACTTTTCATAGCATAGAATAGAATAATTGAAAAAAATCACCATGAACGAAAAAAAAGACTTTACCAGATCCGAATCAATTTTTTTTAATTTTGAAAAATCTTATGCTTGATTTTTAACCATTTTTTTTAAATAGGCAATAATGACTTTTACCGTAATAACTACATTCGAGATAGCGGCAAGCTGGGAACGAGAAAAGAGACTTTTTGAGTTTCATAAGTCAATACAAAATTAAACCAAAATGTTCCTGTTAATTTCTGAGAGTATATATAGCTTTTTATATTCATATGGATTAGATTTTTGCTTTCATTCAATGACCAATAGTTAATTTATTCACTGATGACGTCATCGATCACTGGTGATCGAAATATATAGAAGAGGAAGGAAGAGAGAGGCCACATATGAGACAGTTGAAACCTTCATACATATGTCATGCAACCAGGATGATTGCGTCAGGTGTCGCATATTTCACATTCTAAAGAGGTACTTTTTAATAAAATGCAATTCTGTTATCTTTAAAAAGTAGACAATTTCATGAATTTATCAAAGTGGGGGGAGGGGGTATATTAAAACTGTTGGTGTTTTACAATGATACAGATAAAAAGAAGAAAAAGACTGTTAAAGCACTTATCCACAAATAATGATTTCTAACTTCAGACTTATTCACCGTCATCGCGAGATATTTTTGTCCATAGACCTTTAGTACAGTATCAGTCATTCAAAAAGTTCTCAAGCATTCTTCCTGTTTTAATTTATGGGCCTACAAAGTTCATCAAGACAATATCTGTGTTAGCAAATGCTTGAATCTTTGTAAAAAAAAGCAATAAGGTCTTAGAATCAAAAGAAGAAAAGTAAAAAGAGTTTCAGAAAATTTGTTGTCAAACTTTTTAATTACTAAGCAAAACTAAATATACATGGTATGGATTAATGGGGTTTAGTCTAAACAGAAAAGATGAGGTACAAATTTATAGCAAAGTCCTAAAGTGTATCTAAGTCTTTGTTTTTACTCACCACATAGGCTCTCGTCTGTATAAAGAAGGAGGTAAATAAAGAAAATTCTGTTGAAATTTCTTGCTACATGTATTACTTAATAAAGTACTAAGCTGTCACCTTTAGAATATTCTGTAGTGAAAGAAACGAAATAAAAACAAAACGGCATTATGATTTTTATGTTTTTCTATTTATGTTACAGTTGTGTTGAGGTTAACTTTGTTAACAAACTTCTGGAATTCGTTGCGTTTTAAAATCCATAGCTGTTCTTTGTTAAATGAAACTACTTTGATTCTTGAAAGTGTTGTATACTCTAGGGTTTTTTTTTTATATTCAATGTTTTTAAAGTCAGCCTTAGTTATGTTGATGTGGAATTGTGAAAGATCTTTATTGAGAAAATCAAGACGCATAATAATCGCATGACTAAGGTGATCAGAAGTACAATTAATGTACTTACATTTTTTATGCTTTCCTACCTTTATAAAAAGTTTATAATACCTCAATTTAGTCATAGAAAAAACATGTCTCGCATTCAGTCCAAATGAGAAGAAAGTCGAGCGGCCAAGTTTTTAGATAGACGCTTTAAATTTTAGCAGCTGCTCAGAAACAAAATTTATTTTTATTTTAGATATTGATTGTAAAACCATTTCTTAACAGTTCAGTTTTTACACCTGATTTATGTCAAAATTTCATATTTTATGTGTTTAATTTAATATTTGTTTGTTTAGTTGCTAAGGACTTCACGCTTTTAGTGTTGTCTCAAGTTTTAATACAACATTCTCCCCTTTCTGAAATTTCACACAAGTCCTGACCCTGCCGATTTAAAATGGCTATAACTTCACACATAAGGATGATAGAGCTTCTCTGTTTGTTGTATTCGAAAGTAGTGAAAACATCGTTTCTGTGGAGCAAAGTATCATACAACTTTCAACTTTCGACTTTCGACTAATTTTGACTGGTTGCAAGGCATATAACTTTTAACTTTCGATTTTCGACTAATTTTGACTGGTTGCAAGGCATATAACTTTTAACTTTCGACTTTCGACTTATTTTGACTGGTTGCAAGACATATAACTTTTAACTTTCGACTTTCGACTAATTTTGACCGGTTGCAAGACATATAACTTATAACTTTCGACTTTCGACTAATTTTGACTGGTTGCAAGACATATAACTTTTATGTTTAAAACTACATACCTGTAACAACCACTTTAAAAGTGTACTCA